>JAXLNO010004934.1:0-5000 GCA_038087875.1 Malacoraja senta
GAGATAAGGAGGAGGGGTGAGAAAGGGGGAGGGGTGTGGAAGGGGAAGCAGAAGGGAGGAGAGGAAGGGGGAGAGGGAAAAGTAGGAAAGCGAGAATGGGAAGGAAGGGGAGGGGAAGAGGAAGGGGAGGGGGGAAATGGGGAGAGGGGAGGAATGGGGAGGGGAGAGAGGAATGGAAGGTGATGGAGGGGAAGAAGAAGGGGAGGAGGATAGTCAAAGGGAGCGCCAGAGGGAGTGGCGTGCGAGGGATGGGTAGACAGAGGGTGATAGGAAAGGGCGGGAATGGAAGGGGAGACGAAGGGGAGATGATGGGGGTGAAGATGGAGAGGTAAGGGGAGAGGAAGGGGAGAGGGGTAGCGGCAGGCGAGGGGACGAGGAGGGGGAGGCGGGGAGGAAGGGGGAGTTAGAGAGAAGGGGATGGGAGGAATGGGAGGGAGGTGGGATAGTAAGTGGAAGCGCCAGAGGGAGTGGCGGGGGAGCGGCAGAGGGAGAAAGGTAAAGGAAAAGCGGGGGAGAGGGGGGGGTGCAGTCGAGGGGGAGAAGGATGGTGGGAGGGAATGAGAGGGTGAGTGAGTGTGGTAGAGGAACAGGGAGTGGGAGGGGTGGAGGAGGTGGGAGAGGGGAAACGGAGAGGGAGACCCGAAAGGGAACAGGGGGCGGGAGGGTGGAGCAGAGGGAAGGATTGTGGAAGCGGGGGGTGGAGGGGGGCAGAGGGAGCGAAGGACAGAGGGAGGGGGAGAGGGAGGGGCAGAGGGAGGGGAAGAAGGAGGGGCATAGGGGTAGGATGAGGGGTAGGAGGAGGGGCAGAGTGAGAGGGAGGGGCAGAGGGAGGGGAGAGGGAGGGGTGAGGGAGGGGCAGAGGGGTAGAGGGAGAGGGAGGGGGAGAGGGAGGGTCAGAGGGAGGGGGAGAAGGAGGGGGAGAGGGAGAGAGAGGGGAAGAGGGAGGATGAGAGAGAGGGGGAGGAGGAGATGCAGAGGGAGGGGCAGAGGGAGGGGCAGAGGGAGGGGGAGAGGGAGAGGTAGAGGGAGGGGAAGAGGGAGGGGAGAAGGAGGGGCAGAGGGGTAGAGGGAGGGGCAGAGTGAGAGGGAGGGAGAGGAAGGGGGTGAGGGAGGGAGAGGGGAGGGGGCAGCGGGATGGGGAGGGGGAGGGGCTGAGGGCTAGAGGGAGGGGCACAATGAGAGGGAGGGAGAGGAAGGGGTTGAGGGAGGGGGAGAAGGAAGGGGAGAGGCAGAGGGTGGGGGTGGGGGGAGGGGGAGACGGAGGGGGGAGAGGGAGGGGGAGACGGAGGTGGGGGAGGGGGAGGGGGAGGGGGAGACGGAGGGGGAGAGGGAGGGGGAGGTGGAGAGGGATGGGCAGAGGGAGGGGCAGAGGGAGAGGGGGCAGTAGGAGGGGAGAGGGGGGGCATAGGTAGAGGGAGAGGGAAGGGCAGAGGGGGAGGAGGGGTGAGAGGGAGGGGGAGAGGGAAGGGCAGTGGGAGGGGCAGTGGCATTGGTAGAGGGAGGGGCAGAGGGAGGTGAGAGGGAGGGGGTAGAGGGACGTGGGAGAGGGAGGAAGGAAGGGCAGAGGGAGGGGCAGAGGGAGGGGAGGAAGGAAGGGCATAGGGAGGGGCAGAGGGAGGGGAGGAGGAAGCGGGAGAGGGTGGGTCAGAGGGAGAGGATGTTATTTCCTTGATTATCGCATTTTTCTCGATTTCATCATTTTTCCTCTTACCGCCTTTCCGTCGTGTTCTCCACACCCCTGACGCTCAGTCTGAAGAAGGGTCCAACGCTAAATATCACCAGAGATTTCCCCAGAGATGCTGCCTAACCCGCTGAGTTATTCCAAATTTTAGTGCTTGCCTTCGGTTTAAACCAGCATCAGCGGTACCTCCCGACACAAATAAAAGCAACATTTGCTCATCTACTGTCTCTGCATCCAACCACCAACTACCCGCCTTTGTTCCCGTTCAAACCCTTACCTCACACAAACGCATTTCTACTTCAGTTGTCCGACCAAGTATTCCAGGGAGAATGGCATGGGATTCCAGGTTTCTCCTGTAGTCCAAGACTCAGACCCTCAACACACCAAGGATCCATCAGCCGAGGCAACGGAACCATCGTCGAATCGCCAGTAAAAATTATGAATTTGAAATAAAATCTTCAGGAAATCGCAGTGAGATTCGTCCAAGATGATACAAGTGATAGCGGATCAACATTGTAGCCTTCTAGCCCGAGTCCCCGGCGCCCAGACGTCGGCCACTGAGGGGAGAACAAAGAGATTCAGTCTGTGAGTTCCGGAGCAACAGCGATACAACGGACACAAGTTTATCTATCCAGTGGGGCATCTCCACAAACCATCACTGCCCACACACTGGGCAATAAGTCGCGGACAAATTGTCACCGCTCGGACTGTGAATCAGTGTGCCGCAGTTTCAATGACAATCGCAGCTTTGGGCGGGACTTGTAGCAGCAGGTAAACAACACAGCAGCCTGATTTCCACACAAAGGAAACCTGCAGCGACCCTCCCACTAACCTGCCCCCGTCTCTATTGGCAACCGCCGCCTCAGCTAGAGCATTGGGGGCGGGCGCGGATACACCTGGGCTCAGAACAGGGCGAGTTATACAGCGAGCTGCAGAACAAAGGGAGCAGGGAACAGCACAGCACATAAACACATGTTGGGAACAAAGAACTACAGACGCTGGGTAATACACACAAGGACACTGGCCAGTTCAACACCTACAACACAGTCCGAGTGCCGCAGCCAGGACAACGGGCCGTTAAGGCCAAGATAAAACACTCTACCAAAAATAACTTAGAACATTTAAATACACAAGTTGGCGGCAGAAGCGTGGCGACTATTTGTGCAAGCCTCGGTGAAGTCTAGTATACTTACACTACAATCGTAGAAACCTAGAAAATAGGTGCAGGAATGGGCCATTCGGCCCTTCGAGCCAGTACCGCTATTCAATATGACCATGGCTGATCATCAAAAACCAGTACGCAGTTCCTGCTTGTTCCCCATATCCCTTGAAACTTCCCTTGAAATCGTTGCACATTTGTACTGATCTATCCTTGTGCTTGTCTAGAGTTTGACTTTAAGGATTATATGGAAAGCAAGAATTTCACCGCACCAAAGTGTATGTGACAATAAAGGACAATTGAATCATTGACAGTGTTGAGTCGGTGGACTAGTATATATAGACAATAGACAATAGACAATAGGTGCAGGAGTAGGCCATTCGGCCCCTCGAGCCTGCACCCCAATTCAATGTGATCATGGCTGATCATCCACAATCAATACCCCGTTCCTGCCTTCTCCCCATATCACCTGACTCCGCAATTTTTAAGAGCCCTATCTAGCTTTCTCTTGAAAGCATCCAGAGAACCTGCCTCCACCGCCGTCTGAGGCAGAGAATTCCACAGACTCACCACTCTCTGTGAGAAAAAGTGTTTCCTGGTCTCCGTTCTAAATGGCTTACCCCTTATTCTTAAACTGTGGCCCCTGGTTCTGGACTCCCCAACATCGGGAACATGTTTCCTGCCTCTAGCGTGTCCAAACCCTTAACAATCTTATATGTTTCAATAAGATGCCCTCTCATCCTTCTAAATTCCAGTGTGTACAAGCCCAGCTGCTCCATTCTCTCAGCATATGACAGTCCCGCCATCTCGGGAATTAACCTTGTAAACCTACGCTGCACTCCCTCAATAGCAATAATGTCCTTCCTCAAATTAGGGGACCAACCCTGCACACAATATTCCAGGTGTGGTCTCACTGGGGCTCCGTACAACCGTAGAAGGACCTCTTTGCTCCTAAATTCGATTCCTCTTGTTATAAAGGCCAACATGCCATTCACTTTCTTCACTGCCTGCTGTACCTGCATTCTTACTTTCATAGACTGAAGTACAAGGACCCCCAGATCCCACTGTACTTTCCCTTTTCCCAACTTGGCGCCATTTAGATAGTAATCTGCCTTCCTGTTTTTGCTACCACATCACATCTATAGTCATGGACTCCATCAGCAAGTATGGAGAGGACTGTGGACCACATAATGCGATACGTTTATTCACCAAACGGAAACCATGGGTGAACCGTGAGCTCCACTCACAGCTGAAGCCCAAGTTTCGTTTAGTTCAGAGATACAGCCCGGAAACAGGCCCTTCGGCCCACAGAGTCAGCGCTGACCTGCGATCCCCGTACATTAACATTATCCGATGTACACTGGGGTTAATTTACAATGATATCAAACCAATTAACTTACAAACTTGTCCGCCTTAGGAGTGTGGGAGGAAACCGGGGAGCGCGGAGAAACCTCCCGCAGGTCACGGAGAGAATGTACAAACTCCGTACGGACAGCATCCGTAGTCAGGATTGAACCCAGGTCCCTGGCGCTGTAAGGCATCAACTCTACCGCTGCGCCAACGTGCCGAACCAAGTCTACAGTGTTAAAGTCAAACTATGCCGTGCGGCACAGGAAATCTATCAATGGCCGTCGCAGAGCCATTAAGGATGCCAAGAGGGAATTCCGGACCAAGCTGGAGACACGAGGCAATGAGACGGATACCCGCATTCTCCGCCCGCTTAGAACAGAATGTCTGGAGGAATGTCTCCCGCTCCTTCAGTCTCGGGTTACCTGTACCAACGGTTACTGCCACAGGCGTAAGTTCGGCCACCCTGAGAGTGAATCTGTGGGCAGCAACTGGCTCGGATGCAGTCCCCTACAGTCCTCACGATACACTCAGGACTGTGCGCCCAAATTCGGCTTTAACCACATCTACAAGTCTGCAGGTGACAACTTTTTGGTGGGTGGAACATGAACAAGGACTAGACGGAACACAAGAGGAAGACGGGGATCTTAGCAACACGGTGGGTGTCAGGAGATCACTCTGTCACTCAATGCAGCAACAGGGAGCTAGTTATTGTGTTCAGGAATCTTGATAGAGTACCCTGCCTCAATCTGCATCAATGGGGCCAAACTGGAAATGGTTGAGACCTTGAAATAGCTTGGCATTAATATTACC
>JAXLNO010004934.1:10000-120903 GCA_038087875.1 Malacoraja senta
ACCCGGGGAGGGGGTGGTACGGGAGGGAAGGGAAGAATTGACGAGGGAGTTACGGAGGGAGCGGTCTTTGCGGAAGGCAGACATGGGGGGAGATGGGAAGATGTGGCGAGTGGTGGGGTCACGTTGGAGGTGGCGAAACCGACGGAGGCAAGGCAAGGCAAGTTTATTTGTATAGCACCTTTCAACCACAAGGTAATTCTTTTTTTTTGTTGAAAATATTTTTTATTGGAGATAAGTACATAACATGTTAACATCATTACCAGTCTTGCATTTTTAAATTGATAATATTGTCAATTATTATTACATTGTCTCCAATACCTTTTGCCTTTTTTTGTTTTTTTTTAAACTAGATAGAACTAAAAAGATAGATGAAGTAAAGAAAGAAAAGAGAGAGAAGAAAAGAGAGAGAAGGGTAAAAAAAAAAAAAAAAAAAGGAAAACAGAAAAGAAAAAGAAAGTTAAAGAAGAATGGAAAAATTTATTAAGATAAAAAAGTTTGTTCGAGATATATTCGTACATTTCAGAGTATTTCATTTCATCCATTCTTTAGCCCGAGTGTTAGTCAGGTTCTTGTGCTGAACCATTCTGACCCTTTAAATAATCAATAAAGGGAGACCATGTTCCAACGAATAATTCCTGTTTGTCCAACAGGGAAAATCTCATTCTTTCCACGTTTAAGGTCTCCGTCATTTCTATAATCCACATTTTGATTGTGGGGGTTATAGGGCCTTTCCAAAATTTTAGAAGTAATTTTTTTCCCGTTATTATACTATAATCAATAAAGTTTCTTTGTGTTGTTGTAAATGTTTGATTTAATTCTAATGTTCCGAGTATTATTCATTTTGGATCCGGGTCCAATTGTGTGCTGATCACTTTAGATATTATACTGAAAATATTTACCCAGAATTTTTTAATTTTTATACAGTTTGCAAACATATGAGATAAGTTAGCTTCTAAATGTTGACATTTATCACATATAGGTGAGATATGTTGAAAGATTTGATGTAATTTTGTTTTTGAATAATGTAACCTATGTATTACTTTAAATTGTATTAAAGAATGTCTGGCATTTAATGAACTTTGATGTATGTTGTAAACTTCCTTCCCAAGTATCTTTCGTTATTATTTGTTTTAATTATTTTTCCCATGTTTGTCTGTGTAAGTCCGTCGATGGAATGTCACTGTCTAATAAAATATTATATATATAAGATATTAATTTTTCTGTATTAGGATGTTTATTCCAACATTCATCAAGAATTTCTGAATTTCTAATACGAAAATTTTGAGTGTTCGATTTTACATAATCTCTGATTTGAAGATATCTGAAAAAATAATTTTCCTCGAAGTCCATATGTCTGTTGCAACTCCTGAAATGTAAGAAAAGTGCCTTCCTTGTAAAGTTGTCCCCTATATTTAATTCCATAATTCTTCCATTGTGTAAAACCCCTGTCCAACCATGAGGGCTTAAACAAAGGGTTATTCACAATTGGAAGAAAAAGTGATAAATCATCTAATTTTAATGTCTTTTTTAATTGTTTCCAAATTCTTATAGCACTAAATATTATAGGGTTTTCCATATAAACTTCCGGTGGCGCTATGGAGGCTTGAGTCCAGTACCAACTAGCTCCGTCCTGAAGAATCTGAAAACGGGAGAAAATCGGGTCTTACCTGCAGCGATTGCGATCGGAACGGCTGCCTGCTGCGTGACGTCATCAGGCGCGCGACTTTGACGGTATGTCGATGCAACATAAACCCCCCCCCCCACCCCCCGTGGGCCAAAAAAATCCGTTAAAGGGAAACCAACGATGGAAGAGGTAGGCCTAACTGAGGCCTCGGCCTCAGTACAATGACGGCCCAGGAAGCCCCAACGAAGAAATCAAAGCAGAAAAAGTCTGAAATTGAAGATCTTAAAACTTTTCTCGCTGTTGAAATTAAACAGATTCAACTACAGTTGAAAACCTTTGAAGGAAAATTGAATTTTAAAGAGGAACTTAACTCTTTTAAGGTAGATTTTAAAGCAGAAATGCTTTCTACCGTTCAAGAAATACTGGAAGTCTGGAAGAGGTCGAGGGACGATGAGGTCAAGGAACAGATGGAAGTGCTGGAAGCCAGGTTCGTTTCGGTGGAATCGAACGCTAATATGGAGGTGGTCCCCATTCATCAAGCACTTGATCAACATAGAACAGCAATAACCGAACTTGAGAAATGTGCGGCGACAAGTGTGGAAACTGTAAATCGACTCCTTATTGAAAACCAACGCCTCTCCGATATGGTGCCCAAATTAAGTGATAAGTGTACCGATCTGGAGGGGCATCAAAGACGCAAGAATTTAAGAATTGTAGGGGTGAAAGAAGGAAGTGAGAGGGAAATGGGCCCTCGGGATTTTGTGGCAGACCTACTACAAAAAGCCTTAAAATTGGATCAAAAACCTTCACTCGGTCGAGCACATAGAGCGCAGGGGCGTCGTACACAAGATGATGCCCATCCAAGAAAAATTATAGTAAAGGTGCAACTTGATCATGAATTTGACGATATAATGAAGAAAATTGTCCGTAGCGGACAGCTCTATTTTGAAGGTGCGAGGTTCAGTATTTACCGAGATTATCCGGCAGAGGTCTTCAAGAAAAGAGCGCTGTTCACTGAGACAAAAAGAATACAGAAGAAGGTACCTGAATTGAGATACGGCTTGCTTTACCCCGCAAGACTAAGAGTCACCTACAAGCAGAAGGAGCAATTTTTTACAGACCACGAAAAAGCACTGGAATTTGCCAAAGAAATCGAGAACGTGACCACAGACTGAAGAATTTACAATACTCCTCAGGACTCAAGGAGTAACGGGACTTCGCCAGATTTAAAAGGACCTTTAAAGTTCTTTTAAGAGCTTTAAGGACATTCGAAAACTGAAATGGACTGTGGACATTGGAGAAAACCGTGGTTTTTTATTTTTTTATCTTTTTTTATTTTTAGTATAAATTCTAAGAACAATAATATCATAGTTATGACCAATTGTTATTAATCACTATTACTATTTAGTATATTCATATCTAACTATATATGTAACTACTAATACTTATTAAATATCTATATTACTACTAAAATTATTAACATTTATATTATTCATGAAAATGTATAACTGGGTACGATTGATAACAATGATTAATAACTAACAGTCTCTGGTTAACGTAGAAATGAGTTACATACTTATATTCTATAGGAATATATGTAAGAGGTAATTCAGCCTACGTCATAATAAGGTTTGATGGTTTTTCTCTTAATTTCCAATTTAAAATTAAATTTATATATTTAGCGAAGATATTAATACGGTATGTAGAGAATAATAACGTTGTGAATTTATGCTGTTTTTGGACTTTTCTGCAGGGATATGTGCGTATATATGTATGTATATATGTATATATATATGTATGTATGTATGTATGTATGTGTGTATGTATGTGTATATATATATGTTTGCTACTCCCAAAGAAGTTAATTGATTGTCAGAAATATTCATTTTTGGGGGGGCGCGGAGCTGGGATTTTTTTTTTTTACAAAGGAAGTCTTTAGAATTCTAGCCACGTTAGTGTGGCTATCACTAACTACACTAATTGTAGATGTAGTTTTTTTTCTTTCACCCTATACTAACCAATTCTATCACTTTTTTCACTTTAAATATTTTTATAACTTAATGTTTGAATGGAACAACAAGATTAATTCAAGGAGATGTGTTCGGAAGAGTGATGTATATGATTTAAAATTCATCTATCTGAGGTTCGGGAGCAGGGTCAGGTTTTATGTGTTGCACCTTCTGCTCGGTTATAGACCACCTTAGAAACAATATGCAAGATGTTAATATGACAAGAGGGGGTGAGGGAATAACATTTTGTAGTTGGAATGTTAAGGGAATCAATGAACCAATTAAGAGAGGTAAAGCTTTGGCCCATCTAAATTCAATCAAAACAGATATAATATTCCTTCAAGAAACACACCTTAAAAACGAATCTCAACATAGACTTAAAGCTAAGTGGATCGCTGAATCATATCATTCCTCTTTTTCCCATAAGTCCAGAGGAGTTGCAATATTAATTCGTAAAGGAATACCTTTTGCGCATTCATCAACAATAGCGGATATTGATGGTAGATATATTATATTAGTTGGAGAGTTAAATGGAGAAAAAGTGATTCTTCTTAATGTATATGGGCCTAATTTTGATAATCCTATGTTTTTTAATAAAACATTTAATATAATTCCTGAATTTACACATAAATTAATAATTGGAGGAGACTTCAATTGCACATTAGATTCATACTTAGATAGATCATCAAGGCAAAAAAAAGTAAAATCTCAATCAAGTGTATTTTTAAATTCATTTATTAATACCACTAATATTAAGGATGTCTGGAGAATTGAAAATCCAACTGGACGGGAATATTCATTTTACTCACCAGTACATAAAACATACTCAAGAATAGATTATTTTTTAGTTGACTCCACGTTTATCCCATTTACTTACAACTCAAAATACCATAATATTATAATCTCAGATCACGCACCTGTAACATTCATGATTAAATTAAATGGAATGTCCGATAAACAAACATATTGGAGATTTAACCCACAAATTTTGAACGAAAGATCATGCCAGGAATATCTTATTAAACAGATTCAAATATTTTTTGAGGTAAATGACAACCCTGACACACCTACATCTCTTATGTGGGAAACGTTTAAAGCGTTTGGTCGAGGTGCATTAATTTCTGCCCAAGTATTTTATAATAAAGAGAACAGGATTAAACAACAAACATTGGAAAGGGAAATCAAGCAACTAGATATAGAAAATGCGTGAATGCCATCTATATTAAAACATAATAAAATTGCTGTATTGAAATATAAATTAAACAAAATGTATTCAGAACAAGTAATAAAACGTTATCAAAAAACCAAACAATTACATTTCGAGTTTGGAGACAAACAACAAAAACTATTAGCACGTCAGTTACGAAAAATGGAAGAGGAAAAAATAATTCATAAAATTAGAACAGATACAGGAGAATTATTAAAAATGCCCAAGGATATAAACGAGAGATTTCTCCAATACTATCATAATCTTTATTCAACTAAAACTGTAGTACAACCAGAAAGAATAGCAGATTTTTTACTAAAATGTAATTTTAAAGGTTTAGACTCAAACGATAGAGAATTATTAGAAAGGGAGATTACGATAAAGGATATTGAAGAGTCTATTGGTTCTTTAAAAAATGGTAAAGCAGTAGGACCAGATGGTTTAGGGTCTGAATTCTATAAAAAAAATTATGACTTGCTCTCCCCACGTTTACAAAGGCTGTATGAGCATATCTATACTCAACAGAAACTTCCAGATACTTTAAATGAATCTATAATAACACTTATTCCTAAAGTTGATAAAGATCCGGAAGATCCGGGATCATATAGAGCAATTGCACTCTTAAATACAGATCAGAAAATATTAACTAAAATACTAGCGCATAGATTAAGTACAGTGATGAATAAATTAATACACCCTGACCAAACAGGCTTTATTCAGAAACGGTACTCATATTATAATCTAAGAAGATTATTTAATATTATATATTCTAAGAGAATTATTAATGAAGATCTAGCAATAATCTCACTTGACGCTGAAAAAGCTTTTGATCAGGTTGAATGGTCCTATTTATTTTCGGTGATGGAAAAAATGCAGCTAGGGGAGAAATTCTGCACATGGATAAAACTGTTATATACAAATCCTACGGCTAGAATATTAACAAACCAAAGGTTGTCATCTAAATTCAGCCTATCTAGAGGTTGTAGGCAAGGATGCCCGTTGTCTCCATTATTATTTGCGCTTGCTATTGAGCCACTCGCAGAAAGAGTTAGGGGTCATCCGGAAATACATGGGTATAACACAAAGGATACAGTGAATAAAATTTCTCTATACGCAGATGATGTACTAATTTACATTACAAAACCAGAAATTAGTATTCCATACTTATTAAAGCTAATAACCCAATTTGGTTCACTCTCAGGGTACAGAATAAATTGGAATAAAAGTGAAATTATGCCAATAAGGGAACACAACAAAAATATAATACAACAATTTCCATTTAAAATAGTAAACGAAAAATTTAAATACCTAGGTATTTATGTAACTAAGATATATACATCATTATTTAAAGCAAATTTTCCCCCATTACTGAACAAACTACATAAGAATATTCAATATTGGAAAACACTTCCTATCTCAATGGTTGGCAAAATTAATGCCATAAAAATGATTTTTTTACCGCAAATATTATACCTTTTTCAGACAATTCCGATATATTTGTCAAAAAACTTTTTTTTTAAATTGGATTCCATTGTTAATGATTTTATCTGGGATTATAAGAATCATAGGATAAACAAAAGACATTTGTGTAAATCAAAAATAAATGGAGGCTTGGTTTTACCAAACTGTCTGTTTTATTTTTGGGCAGCTAATATTAAAAATATGAATTTCTGGTTGGAAGAAATAGATCAACAACCAGATTGGTTAAAAATGGAAAAGGAAGATTGTTTACCTTTTGATATCGGCTCGATATTATTTGCTACGTCTAAATTAAACCACAAGGTAATTCAAAGTGCTTTACATAAAACATTTAAAGTATTTGAAAGAAACACATATAAAATGACATTTAGATATAAAATGATTATTAGATTATTCAGATAAAATAATTACAAAATTAAAAGCAATCAAATAACATATTTAAAATAGAATAAAACCATGAATAGAAGTTACAGTGCAGTATAGGTAATTAATAAATTGTATTGTTTACTGAAAGGCATCGGCAAACAGAAAAGTCTTCAGTCTAGATTTAAAAGAGCTGAGAGTTGCAACAGACCTGCAGTTTTCTGGGAGTTTGTTCCAGATATGTTGTGCATAAAAACTAAATGCTGCCTCTCCATGTTTAGTTCTGACTCTGGGGATACAGAGCAGACCTGTCCCAGACGATCTGAGAGGTCTGGGTGGTTCGTAGCTAAGCAGAAGATCAGAAATGTATTTTGGCCCTAAACCATTCAGTGCTTTGTAAACCAACAGTAGTATTTTGAAATCAATTCTTTGACAGACAGGAAGCCAGAGTAAATACCTCAGAACTGGAGTAATGTGATCTACTTTTTTGGTCTTAGTGAGGACTCGAGCAGCAACGTTCTGAATTAACTGCAGCTGTCTGATCGACTTTTTAGGGAGACCTGTAAAGATACTGTTACAGTAGTCGAGCCTGCTGAAGATAAAATGCATGGACAAGTTTTTCCAAATCCTGCTGAGACATAAGTCCTTTAATCCTTGATATATTCTTTAGGTGATAGTAGGCTGACTTTATGACTGTTTTTATGTGGCTGTTGAAGTTCAGGTCTGAGTCCATGACTACTCCTAAGTTTCTGGCTTGTTTTGTTGTTTTTAGCATTACCATTTGATGCTGGGTGCTAACTTTTAATCGTTCTTCCTTGGCTCCAAAAACAATTATTTCAGTTTTTTCTTTAATAATAATAATAGATTTTATTTAAAGGGCGCCTAATACAAAAGTCTCTAGGACATCTTACAATTTTAAGAAACATATAATCAGAGTAAAATAAGTTATAAAGACATCACCAATACATAAATTAAAAACAGAAATTTGATCCAAAGAAGACAACAACAAAATTCAGAAAACACAACATGATTTGTTTAATTGGAGAAAATTCTGGTTCATCCAATCGATGATTTGCTCAATGCATCTACTCAGTGCTTGTATTGGACTATAGTCTCCTGGTGATATTCTTATGTAGATTTGTGTGTCGTCTGCGTAACTATGGTAACATATTTTGATGTTTTTCATGATCTGAGCCAGTAGAAGCATGTAGATGTTAAACAGAAGAGGCCCCAGAATGGAGCCCTGGGGAACTCCACATGTAATTTTTGCACGCTCAGATGTGTAATTACCTATAGACACAAAGTAGTCCCTGTCCTTCAAATAGGATTCAAACCATTTTAGTGCTGTGCCCGAAAGTCCCACCCAGTTTTCCAGACGGTCTAGTAATATGTTGTGATCGACTGTGTCGAATGCAGCACTGAGATCCAGCAATACCAAGACTGAAATTTTGCCATTGTCTGTGTTTAAGTGAATGTCATTGACGACCTTAACTAGAGTCGTCTCGGCGCTGTGGTGTGGTCTAAATCCTGACTGGAAGACATCAAAACAGCTGTTCATTAACATGAAATTGTTCAGCTGCTTAAAAACAACTTTTTCAATGATTTTACTGAGAAATGGGAGGTTTGATATTGGTCTGTAATTGTTCAGTAGTGAAGTGTCTAAGTTCTTCTTTTTTAAGAGAGGCTTGATAACAGCCGTTTTCAGGGCCTGTGGGAAGGCACCTGAGAGAAGGGACGTGTTTACAATCTGTAGAAGGTCTGAGGTCATGCAGTTTGATACACCTTTGAAAACGGAGGATCACTTGTTGTATGTGACGGCTGGTGGGGTGAAAGGTGAGGACTAGGGGGACTCTGCCTTGTTGTGAGTGTGGGGATGGGGAGAGCGAGCAGTGTTGCGGGGTATGGAAGAGACCCTGGTGCGAGCCTCATCTATGGTGGAGGAGGGGAACCCCCGTTCCCTGAAGAATGAGGACATTTCGGATGCCCTGGTGTGGAACGCCTCATCCTGCAAAGCAGATGCGGCGGAGACGGAGGAATTGGGAGTAGGAGATGGAGTCCTTACTGGAAGCAGGATGGGAAGAAGTGTAGTCCAGATAGCTATGGGAGTCAGTAGGTTTATAATGGATGTTGGTCAGAATATCACCTGCGTTGGAGATAGTGAGGCCAAGTTGCAATAGGCAGGCAGGTTTGGTTAATTCTGTTGAGTAATAAATGTTGGGCAGCAATTAATTCTGCAGCAATGTTGAGTTGCGCTGATGAGCCAGTTTACACTCTCATCTAGAGCGCGGTGCAACACCAATGTTTACGGGCTTATGAATTGCGAAACAGTAAAGGGCCTGTCCCACTTATATGCGACTGCATGCGTTTGGTGCGACCAAAACGGGAGCGAAGTTCGCGCTGTTAGCGCTAAGTTCATGGTAAGTACGCGCAAAGTACACGGGAAGTACGCGCTAAGTTCGCGCCTGACGTAATTCGCGTCATACTTACCAATCAGCTGGGCAGGAGGCGGGCCGACTGAATTTGGGCGTCGCACGGCGTCGGGCGGTGACGTCATCGCACAACGGCACGCCGGGGGTGACCTCATAGCGCAACGCCACTCGCTAGGCGTACGTCGCCAAGACGCTGCGGACGATGTCAAGACACTGCATACACCGTCAGGACGCTGCATACGCCGTCAATGCGCCTGCGGGTCGACAGGCCGTTGGCGCGCGGAATTTTCGGACAGTGCAGGATTTTCGGGACCAGCCCCGCGCGATGTCGGGACCAGCCCCGCACGACTCCATACGCTTCCGCGCTTCGAAGTGGGACCAGCCCCGCACAACTCCATACGCCTCCGCGCTTCGAAGTGGGACCAGCCCCGCACAACTCCATACGCCTCTGCGCTTCGAAGTGGGACCAGCCCCGCACGGCCCATACGCTTCCGCGCTTCGAAGTGGGACTGGCCCCACGTGGCCCGTACGCCTCAAGCGACCACGTTTGGTCGCGCCAGACGCATGCAATCGCATGCAAGTGGGACAGGCCCTTAACACAGTGTGCATTTGTTTAGACTAGATCGGAGCATTTCAGACATTAGATACGTTGTCCTCTCAAGCGGAAGTCTTAGACAATAGACAATAGGTGCAGGATTAGGCCATTCGGCCCCTCGAGCCAGCACCGCCATTCAATATGATCATGGCTGATCATCCCCAATCAGTACCCCGTTTCTGCCTTCTCCCCATACCCCCTGACTCCGCTATTTTTAAGAGCGCTATCTCGCTCTCTCTTGAAAGCATCCAGAGAACCGGCCTCCACCGCCCTCTGAGGCAGATAATTCCACAGACTCGCCACTGTCTGTGAGAAAAAGTGTTTCCTCGTCTCCGTTCTAAATGGCTTACCCCTTATTCTTGAACTGTGGCCCCTGGTTCTGGACTCCCCCAACATCGGGAACATGTTTCCTGCGTCCATGTTTCCTGCATCCTCTGAATCTTCTGGGTTTATCCTTTTTTCCTACTTTATTTCCGATGCCCAGCAATAACTGCGGTCCGCAATACAGTATCAACATTTTACTCTATTCTGTCTCCTACCCCCACACCTCATCTTCTCACGCATTTGTCGAACTTCATTTGCGGGTAACAAGGATGCATCAACTTCTCTTGTATGTATAAACACCGGCTGTGTCACGTGGGTAATCTTTGACCCCATCATTGTACTTATATTCACGCTCTGGTCACAGTTGTTACTTATCTCCAATCATTAGATTTGTCTGGGTTCGGCTAGATGTATTATTGTCGCATGTACGTAGTTACAGTGAAAAGCCTGGTTTTGCATGCTATCCACTCAGACCAGTCACACCCTACATGGACACAATAGAAAATATCTCTGCAATATCTTGCCGTCTTGGCTAGATCTATTTCCAAACCAGGCTGTGATACATCCTGACCTTATGCTTTCAATGGCACATCTGGAGATGTTTGTAGAGGTTTTGTCAGTCTCCTGCGGAAGTCGAGTGGTCCTTCTTGGTTGTCTGAACTGTGTGGTTCATCCCGGACACATCGGTGTTAATATTAACTCCAAACAACTTGAGCCTCAACTATTTCCACTTCCGCGCCACTAATCCTGATTTACGCATGTACTCCACCTTGCTTCCAGGAATTAATAACTAGCCCCTTCGTCTTGATGATGATGGAGAGGCTATTGTTCTGACACAATGTAAGTAGGTTCACTATCTCTTCCCTGAACTCCACCTCATCATTGTCCCTGAACCGGCTCATCACAGGGTTGTCGTCAGAGAACAATGGAGAGTGTAAAGAGAGAATCGCAGGGGACCGAGAAATCACCCTTGCAGGGCGCCGGTGTTGAGAGTTATTATGGAGGATATATTGTCACCTATCGTCACTGAGTCAGGTCCGTGGGCCACAGAGCCGAAAAAGCAGTGGCAGAGGGCGGAGCACATTCCTAGGCCATGGACACAGGTACATACGGCCACACGCACAATGCCAAGCTCAGGCCTGTTCAGACAATTAATTATCAAACTGATCCTGGAATCAAGTTCATTTCCATAGCTGGTCACATTAGTCTTCAGTTCCCTCTTGTCCACAAGGAACTTCGCTTGTATGTATTTAACAAATGGACATCGTCGTTTTCTGGAGGAGAGGGTACTCTCCATGCAGATATATCTGAGAGAGTAAATTACATCTCATCTCAGTCACTCCAAGGTGAATTCATAATCTGATCTTCTGATCCCAACGTAATCATCCTTATACCCGTTGTTTATTGCATTGAAGATCTATCCTGTCAGAACGTCGCAGTCCCACAAATCAATGTCAATAAATTTACTTGTTGGTCTTAGCAACTGTACACAGTAGAGGATCTGATTAATTGGTGATCGTCTCACAGCTACTTTATGCTCTGGATAAATCTCGACTTGGACTCTACACCGCTTCAAAGGTAAGTATCACCTTCATTAAAAGAGAGAGACAGGGCATAATATTCTGTGGACCAATTGCTAGTAAATGTGATTCAGTAATTGGGTAGCATGGACACAGAGAGTTGCTGGGACTGTTTCTCTGCCGTGTGACTATGACTCTAGGTCCAGTCTCTGCATGTTTCACCACATGTGGTATCACCGTCAGTAGTTATAGCTGGGCAGTACTGCCATGTCCTTGTGTGTCCCAGCTGTAGGGAGTGGTGAGGACTTTATTCACTGGGGCGAAGGAAGCTGAGGGGTGATGATATAAAGGTGTGTAAAATCATGAGACGAATAATTAGGATGAATGCAGTCTTTCATCCAGGATGTAAAATCACAAATCAGATATCATAGGGTTAAGGTGAGAGGGGCAAGATTTACAAGGAACCTGAAGTGAAGACTTGACACAAAGATGGTGCTGGGTATAAGGGACAAACTTAGGTCAGATAATTTACTTCTGACATTACATTTGAGTTTTCTGAGTCTGCTGAGTATATTATGTTTTATGTTGTATTGCAAATGCCCGGCAATTAATACGGTCCACGATACGGTATCGGGTGTTTTACTGTCTTCTTCCAGCCACGCCCACTCGTCACCTTGTCTTTACATTTGTCCAACAGTTCATTTGT
This sequence comes from Malacoraja senta, assembly GCA_038087875.1. Taxonomy (NCBI): domain Eukaryota; kingdom Metazoa; phylum Chordata; class Chondrichthyes; order Rajiformes; family Rajidae; genus Malacoraja; species Malacoraja senta. The sequence continues at coordinate 22,257 of JAXLNO010004934.1, forward strand.
AGTTAACCGCCATTCAACACCTTCACTTGTTTAATCAGTACAGTTTCCGTTACACGGACATTCTTAGAGCCATCGTAGTACGAACATCCCGCTCTGTTCATGGTTGTTACTTATATCAGATCATTAGATCAGGTAACGTGAGGCTGGTCTATTATTGTCACATGTTCCTAGATGCAGTGGAAAGCGTGGCTTTGCACGCTATCTATTCAGTCCAGATATGCCATACATCGATACATCAATTAAAGTCCTGTAGTTGGAGCGTGGAGGAAGATACATAATGCAGAGTATAGTGTATTATATAGTATATCGTGCTGAGTATTGTTGGTTATTCCCGTCAAACCCTGAATTCTCCGTATATTTATGAGAATCAATAACCTTAGTTCAATTCACATTGTATAATTCAGTTCTCCGTCCAACTGGACAAGCGCAGTTGGACAATTCGAGTTCTGTAAAAAAACACAAAACAAAGAATGTGTGTAAACATGTTATTTAAATGTGCATGTGTATAACTGGAACAATGGAACAATAAGCCATGAAATATCCCCCTGGGATCGCGATGTTGTAGACTTTTGAGATGAGAGGCTTTTTAGGTTTGAGCTTCAGGTTTAAGTTTGTTATTGTTACACGAGTACAAGTGAAAACGATATGTTGCATGCTATCCAAACACATCATATATACCATATATAGATAGACAGTATCAGTTCAAACTTGAGGACATCGAGTGGTGGGGTTACTTTCAATATTATCCGCGAACTGACCTAGGCACCAGTAGTGGCTGCCTCGCCAACAGGCTGTCTGTCCTTTCTTCTTTTTTGTTATTTTTAATGTTAAAAAGTATGTTTTATTCTTCCTTGTTTTGTTTTGTGTGGGGTTGTGTGTGTGTGTGGGGGGGGGGTGAACTTGTATTCAATCTCTTAGTTCGACGGAGATGCGATTATTCGTATCTCCGTCCGCACTGTGCCCTGACACCGTGGAGTTGGCGGCCTTTCCTGGAGACCGATCCGGCGCTCCAAGCCACGGGAGTCTGCGGGACTATAACATCGCGGAACTTGCGATGCTTTGCCGGGGATCGAAGCTCCAACCACGGGGACTGTGGACTTTAACATCGTGGATCCCGCTGTCTCTGGTAAGAAGAGGCCGACTCGGGAGCTCCATGCCGCGGGGGGAGTTTCAACCGCCCCGACGCGGGAGTTATGATCACTCCGACGGGGGCTTCGATCGTCGGCTGCGGGGCTTTGATCGCCCCGACTGCGAAAGGTTTAACTGACCCGACAGCGGAGTATGAAGAGGAAGAAGGACTTGTTTACCTTCTTTCACAGTGAGGAATGTGGTGAATCCGCTGTGGTGGATGTTTATATTAAGGTTTATGTAATATGTGTATTGTTGCTTTTGTTGCGTATAGCTGTGTGATAAATCGCATATCACTGCACCTTAATTGGTACATGTGACAATAAAGGTCCTTAGAATCATTTGAGCTGCTCGAAGTTCTGATCTTGGCTCCTCAAACATTGAAGCTCTGATCCAATAATTATCTGGTGTGCAATTTCCAGATATCGGGCCCAAAGGACAACCGCACTGTGCCCTTGACATCTAGCATCATGAATAGTTTCAGGAGGTTATTAAATCATGTCTACCACGTGGCCTGGACGAACTGCAGTTCGCCTACCGCCAGAACAGGTTCACGGGAGATGCCATCACCCTCATCCCTGGAACACCTGGATAAGAGAGACACATACACCAGACCCCGACAGGTAAACAGCTCCTTGACTACAGCTCTGCCGTTAACACCGTTATACCATCCAGGTTCATCACCAAAATATCTATATAATAATATAGCTAGGTAGCAACGTAGCTAGATAGACAGGTAGTAAATAGCTGGATAGCCAGCTAGATAGCTACATATCTAGTAGATAGCTAGACAGATAGATAGTGAAATAGCGAAATAGCTGGATAGATAGCTAGATAGTTACATATCTGTGTAGATAGCTAGACAGATAGATAGCTAGAAAGTTAGATAGCTAGAAAGTTAGATAGCTAGATAACTAGCCAACTAGCAAGACAACTGGGCAGCTAGATAGCTACATAGCTAGATAGCTAGATTGCTGGCTAGCTAGGTAGCTAGATAGCTAAGTAACCTGCTTGCTGGATGGATGGACGGCGAGCCGGATGGACGGTCAGACGGCTAGAACCCTAGATTGATAGCTAGATGGCTGGAGTACTAGATAGGTGTACAGCACTGTATAGCTATCGAGCTCACTCACTATCAAGCTCTCTAAGATAACTACCTAAATAGCTAGCTATCTACCTTTCTATCTATCTATCTCGATGTTTAGATGGCTAGATGGCTCGATGGGTAGAAGGCTGGATAGCTGACTAGGTACCTAGAGAGCTCGTGGCTATAGTTAGTTAGATTGCTAGATTAGTTAGAGAGCTAGATATCTAGCCAGCGGTAGTAGTTAGATAGTTAGATAGCTCGCTAGATAACTATATAGCTGGATATATAGCTAACTATATATCTGGAGAGCCAGATTGCTATCTAAATATCTCGCTTGCTATCTAACCAGCTACATCAGTTCAAGTAAAAATCTCCTCAAAGAGCATAAGATACGAGAGAGAGCATTAAGTCTTTCGGCGAAAATAACAGTAATAATTTGTCTTGGTTGAATCACTGACGCCACTTCCAAGAAAACCCGGAAACGCCACTAGCTCCTCAGAAAACCAAGGACAATCGGCATGTATTCAACGTGTCTTACCAATTCCGACAGATGCGCAGTAGGAAGCAACCTATCGGGAAGCATCACAGTTTGGGTTGCCACCACATTTGTTGAAGACTGTAAGAAATTGCAGGGAGTTGAAAATATAGTCCAGTCCATCACATACGTCACGTCTGCCTCATCCCTACCAACCGGCATCTACTCAATCAGCCCTTCAGACTGCCTCTGAACAGCAGCCAACATGATCAAGGATCACTCGCGCCCTGGCCACGCCTTCCTTGCCCTCTACCGTCGGTCAGAGAGCACAAAGGCTTGAAATCACGTACCACAACATCCAGGAATATATCTTTTCCGGATATTATCAGACCAATGACGGACCTCATAAACTGTAACTGTAAATCTGATATCAGAATTCATTGACTTGTTTAATACGCACTTTAGCTACAACACGGCATCAGAATTCTAGCATGTTCCTCTTTGCACTACATGTTGTATTCTGTGTGGCTTGATTATGTTCATACATGGTATGATGAAACTTGATAATAGATAGATAGAATAGATGGAATGCTATTTATTGTCATTCAAACCTAGGCTTGAACGAAATATCATTACTACAGTTTTTTACATTACAAAAAAAAACAAGACCCACACTTAACACAGTTTACATAAACATCCATCACAGTGAGTCTCCAACACCTCCTCGCTGTGATGGAAGGCAAAGTCTTATTTCTTCCCTTTATTCTTCACCCGTGGTCCAGCTGTCCAACTGCAGCGTTGAAGCGAACTGGGGCTCCCGATGTTAAAGCCCCTGGCGGGCGATGGTAAGTCCTGTGGCCATTTAGCCACGCCGGGCGATGTTAGGCCCGGTTCCGTGTCGTTTAAACCCCGCGATTCCAGCGGGAGAAGTTGCCGTTGCGGGAGCTCCGAAAAGCGGTCTCCCACCTGGATCTCCCGATGTTCCTGTTCACCGGGCCTGCGGCCGGAGCCTCCGAAACTCCGAAGTCGGGTTGCAGCCGCGCGCCACCACAGTTCTTCCCGTTCCGAAGCCGGCCAGCTCCGCGATGTCAGGTCCGCAGGCGGGGTTTCGAGGCTGGCGTTGGGGTTTCGAGGTTGGTGTTTCGAGGCTGGCGTTGGGATTTAGAGGCTGGCGGAGTATCAAGGCTGGCGTTGGGGGTCAGAGGCTGGCGTTGGGGTTCAGAGGCTGGCGTTGGGGTTCAGAGGCTGGCGTTGGGGTTCCGAGGCTGCCGGGGTTTCGAGGTTGGCGTTGGAGTCCCGAGGCTGGCGTTGGGGTTTCGAGGCTGGCGTTGGGGTTTCGAGGCTGCCATTGGGGATTCGAGACTGCCGTTGGGGTTTCGAGGCTGCCTTTGCGGTTTAGCGGCTGCCGTTGCGTTTCAGCGGCTGGCGTTGAGGTTCAGCGGCTGTCGTTGGGGTTCAGCGGCTGGCGTTGGGGTTCATCGGCTGGCGTTGGCGTTCAGCGGCTGGCGTTGGGGTTCAGCGGCTGGCATTGGGTTCAGCGGCTGGCGGTGGGGTTCAGCGGCTGGCGTTGGGTTTCAGCTGTTGTCGATGGGGTTCAGCGGCTGGCGTTGGGGTTCCGAGGCTGCCGGGGTTTCGAGGCTGCCGTTGGGGTTTTGCGGCTGCCGTTGGGGTTGAGCGGCTGCCGTTGGCGTTGAGCGGCTGGCGTTGGCGTTTAGAGGCTGGAGTTGGGGTTTAGCGGATGGCGTTAGGGTTTAGCGGCTGCCGTTGCGTTTCAGCGGCTGGCGTTGAGGTTCAGCGGCTGTCGTTGGGGTTCAGCGGCTGGCGTTGGGGTTCATCGGCTGGCGTTGGCGTTCAGCGGCTGGCGTTGGGGTTCAGCGGCTGGCATTGGGTTCAGCGGCTGGCGGTGGGGTTCAGCGGCTGGCGTTGGGTTTCAGCTGTTGTCGATGGGGTTCAGCGGCTGGCGTTGGCGTTTCGCGGCTGGTGTTGGGGTTTCGAGGCTGCCGTTGGGGTTTTGCGGCTGCCGTTGGGGTTGAGCGGCTGCCGTTGGCGTTGAGCGGCTGGCGTTGGCGTTTAGAGGCTGGAGTTGGGGTTTAGCGGATGGCGTTAGGGTTTAGCGGATGGCGTTAGGGTTGAGCGGCTGCCTTTGGGGTTGAGCGGTGGCCGTTGTGATTTGTCGGCTGCTGTTGGGGTTTTGAGGCTGCCTGGCGTTGGGGTTTCGCGGCTGGCGGGGTTTTGCGGCTGGCGTTGGCGTTCCGGGGCTGCGGTTGGGGTTCAGCGGCTGGCGTTGGGGTTCAGCGGCTGGCGTTGGGGCTCCGGGGCTGGGGTTCCGGGGTTGGCGTTCAGCGGCTGGCATTGGGGTTCCGATGCTGGCGTTGGGGTTCAGCGGCTGGCGTTGGGGTTCAGCGGCTGGTGTTGGGGTTGAGCGGCTGGCGCTGGGGTTGAGCGGCTGGCGTTGGGGTTGAGCGGCTGGCGTTGGGGTTGAGCGGCTGGCGGGATTGAGCGACTGGTTTTGGGATTTAGCGGCTGGCGTTGGGGTTGAGCGGCTGTAGTTGTGATAATATCCTAGTTAATATTGGAATATTTTATGTATTTTATTAAGTAAAGATTAATTTTACTTCTTTGGGTTTTGGGTTCTGATTAATGAAAGCTTTGAAATTTGGGTTCTGTTGAAAGGCTGGGTAATCAGGAAATTGGAGGCCAGCGTCCACACTGCATCCAAGCTGCTTCCTGTTGTGCCCAAGCAAAAGATATTGACAATGGTAAGAGGGGATGTACTTGCTGAATAGTTTCTGGCTTCTGTAAACAATAGCCGTGGGAGAGGATGAGCTTCCTGAGAAATTGGTATTCTCTACTAGCAGAAACTTCTGTGGGCAACTTATAAGGATCCTTACATTGTTTAAGAAGTTACTGCAGATGATAGACCTTTGACTAACTTCCTGTTATTTGGGGGTTTCGTAACTAAAGTTTGTGATCGATATAACCATAGCATGAGAAGTATTGTATCAGTGACAAGCATGCTTTGAATGGGTAGAGCTGTGATTGATATGTTAGACGTCATTGCTGCAACTCTGTATGAACATGTGACTATGTTTCCAAAACAGTATAAAATATGTTGTATGTCTTCATTCATTAGAGTAATGGCCTGGGAGGATTTAAGTATCTGCTGTATGCTTGACTTTATATCTCCTAGCGCTCTCTAGCTAAATGATCATTAAAGTTTGCATTGGTTTTACCTAACTTAAAGGGCTGTCTCACTGTGCGAGTTGACCCACGAGTGACCCCGAGTTTAAAACAAATTTAACTCGTGGTAATCACGTACAATTAACGTAGCGGGAACGTTGGAACTCGTGGACGCAACTTAGCGACTCTTGGCGCTAACGGGAGGTACACATGAAACTTGTTAACTCTTGAAAAAGTTCAAACATGTTTGTACTTTTCCACGAGTAAAATGTACTCTTGAGGTTAAAATTTGAAACATTTTAAACTCGTTGTAAGAACCTAGTGGCCCGTGCGTTTAACTTTGTGACTCGTGAGTCTACCGTGGGAACTCTTTTTAGAAACAATAATCAGGGACAGAAATATCAGCTACTTAGACTTTTTAAAGACAAATTCTGCTTAACAAAGTTAAGCAAGTTATTGATAAGGTGACAGAGTGGGTTGAAAAGAAAAAAATTGCTTGAAGTTTATATATAAATTTGTGTTGTGTTGTGTTGTGTTGAAAAGCTTCTTGCTGATCCGTTTGATTCTCACTGTTTGTTTACTTCATTGCACAATAAAAGAGAGTTCTTTGCTATCAAGATCAAATTGATGCCTGGAAGTCTTCATTTTAATATCACTACAAAGTCTCATGACTTGAATGTAATATTCCTTTCATCATAAAACACAAAATAGAGGAAGGCAAAATATATTCACATCTTGATTCTCACAATCATTTGTGAGATTTAAGGACAGCTGCCTCATATGCTGTGCTTTTTAAATGTTTAAAATTGTCACCTCTCAGTAGATCAGAAAATAAGACAAAGTCTTATGTGAAACAAATGTCTTGAATGTGAAACAAAGTCTTTATTCTTGTTCAATATAAAAAACGCTTTTTTGCGCATATTGAGAAATATGCGTAATTTCCTGCAAACCCATATCACGGTGAAGCACCACAGCAAACAACACAGTGGTCTAAAAAAGGGCTTCTCATACATGAAAATCAACAAATGAAGCACAAATAAAAGTATTTCCACTATATACTAATTCAGCTGAGAAATGCACTAGTCTAAATTCAGGCAATAAAATATACAATGCAATGCGCTAAATGACAAGTTTTGAGATCTACAATCAGATAAGCAGATGCATGATAACCACGTTTTAAAGGAAAGACAGATGCAATGAAATTACTTTTACACCACAATAAAAAATAAAATCCACACTTAAAGTTAAACAAAGAAAAGTCAGCAGGATTTAAACTAAACATGAAATTAACTGGATTTTTCTGCATGTGGGCTCTCCTCATGAGGTGATGTACCTGTGGTCGGCAGCCGCTCAAAATAAGCTGTCCTGCCACGGCACACTGCTCAATTCTGAATTATAGTAGGAGCAGAGATGGTCTCTCTGCTATTTTGCACTGTTGGTCCCCGTGTTACCTCGAAAACACTGCAGTGGCACCAAAGTCTCGTCGTTTGTACCACTCCTCCACGCACCTAGTGTTATTCTCCCTGTTTGACTGTCCACTAAGTCACCGTCCTGCATGGCCGTTGCTGATCCTGAAGCTGCACCTCTGATACGGATCAGGTTGTGCAGAACACATGCAGCAAACACAATAGTCTCTACGTTCTTTGGCTGGCATGACATCATTTTTTGAACATGTGATGATTTTTCAACACTTCGATATACATTGTTGCCTCAAGATTAACGGGAGAGGAACTTGGTACACTCGGGAGACGAACTTGGAACATCGCAGAAATGAGAAGTAAACGGGAAACGTAGACATACCCGTGGGAACTCGGTTAAATTCTGGATCATAAACTTGTAGTATCGTACGCAACCACGAGTCTTTCACTCGGGGTCACTCGTGGGTCAACTCGCACAGTGAGACAGACCTTTTATTGTAAGTTGTCTGTTTTAAGAAAATGAACCTTAACAGTTGGGGTTTCGCGGCTGGCGTTGCCGTTTAGCGGCTGGCATTGGCGTTTAGCGGCTGTCGTTGGGATTTCGTGGCTGGCGTTGGGGTTTCGGGACTGGCGTTGGGTTTCTGGGGCTGGCGCTGGGGTTCAGAAGCTGGCGCTGGTGTTCAGCGGCTGGCGTTGGTGTTGAGCGGCTGGCGTTGGTGTCGAGCGGCTGGCGTTGGGGTTGAGCGGCTGGCGTTATGGTTTCGAGGCTGGCGTTGGGGTTTCGAGGCTGGCGTTGGGGTTTCGAGGCTGGCGTTGGGGTTTAGAGGCTGGCGGGGTTTCTAGGCTGGCGTTGGGGTGCAGCGGCTGGCGTTGGGTTTTCGAGGCTGGCGTTGGGGTGCAGCGGCTGGCGTTGGGGCTGAGCGGCTGCCGTTGGGTTTTCGGGGCTGGCGTTGGGGTGCAGCGGCTTGCGTTGGGGTGCAGCGGATGGCGTTGGGGTGCAGCGGCTGGCGTTGGGGTTTAGCAACTGCTTTGGGGGTATAGCGGCTGGCGTTGGGGTTTAGCGGCTGGCGTTGGTGTTTAATGGCTGGCTTTGGTGTTTAGCGGCTGGCGTTGGGGTTTGGCGGCTGGCGAGGGTTTAGCGGCTGGCGATGGAGTGAGCGGCTGGTGTTGGGGGTTGAGCGGCTGGCGGTGGTTGAACGGCTGACATTGGGGTTGAGCGGCTGCCGTTGGGGTTGAGCATCTGCCCGTTGGGGTTCGAGGCTGCCTGGTGTTGTGGTGCAGCGGCTGGCATTGGGGATTAGCGGCTGGCGTTGTGATTTAGCGGCTCTCTTTGGGGTTTAGCGGGTTGGCGTTGGGGTTTAGCGGCTGGCGTTGGGGTTTTGGGGCTAGCGTTGGGATGTAGCGGCTGGAGTTGCGGTTTAGCGGCTGGCTTTGGGGTTTAGCAGCTGGCGTTTAGGTTAAGCAGCTGCCCGTTGCGGTTCAGCGGGCTGGTCATGGGGTTTAGCGGCTGGCGTTGGGGTTTAGCAGCTGGCGTTGGGGTTTAACGCTGGCGTTGAGGTTCAGCGGCTGGCCGCTGGGGTTCAGCGGCTGGCGTTTGGCGGTCAGCGACTGGCGTTGGGGTTTAGCGACTGGCGTTGGGGTTTAGCGGCTGGCGTTGAAGTTCAGCAGCTGGCGCTGGGGTTCAGCGGCTGGCGCTGGGGTTCAGCGGCTGGCGCTGGGGTTCAGCGGCTGGCGCTGGGGTTCAGCGGTGGCATTGGGGTTGCCGAGGCTGGCGTGGGGGTTGCGAGGCTGGCGTCGAGGTTGATCAGCTGGCGTTGGGGTTTAGCGGCTGCCGTTGGGTTTTTAGCGGCTGCCGTTGGGGTTTAGCGGCTGGTCATGGGGTTTAGCGGCTGGCGTTGGGAGTTTAGCAGCTGGCGTTGGGGTTTAACGGCTGGCGTTGAGGTCCAGCGGCTGGCGCTGGGGTTCAGCGGCTGGCGTTGGCGTTCAGCGACTGGCGTTTGGGGTTTAGCGACTGGCGTTGAGGTTTAGCGGCTGGCGTTGAAGTTCAGCAGCTGGCGCTGGGGTTCAGCGGCTGGCGCTGGGCTTCAGCGGCTGGCGCTGGGGTTCAGCGGCTGGCGCTGGGGTTCAGCGGCTGGCATTGGCGTTCAGGCGCTGGCATTGGGGTTGCGAGGCTGGCGTTGGGGTTGCGAGGCTGGCGTTGGGGTTGCGAGGCTGGCGTCGAGGTTGATCAGCTGGCGTTGGGGTTTAGCGGCTGCCGTTGGGTTTTTAGCGGCTGCCGTTGGGGTTTAGCGGCTGGCATTGGGGGATAGCGGCTGGCGTTGGGGTTCAGCGGCTGGCACTGGGGTTCAGCGTCCTGGCGCTGGGGTTCAGCGGCTGCCGTTGGCTTTTAGCAGCTGGCGTTGGTGGTTAGCGGCGCATTGGGTGTTAGCGGCTGGCATTGGGGTTTAGCGGCCCGCTCTTTGGGGGTGCGGCGACTGGGCGTTGAGGTTTAGCGGCGGCTGGGGTTCGGGGTGCGGCAGCTGGCGTTGGCGTTTCCTGGCTGGCGTTGGGGTTTAGCGGCTTTCGATCAATCTGTATGCATTCAAACGGTTGTGATGGCATTGGCGTCACCACTTAGGGTACCTTAATTGGTTTGCCTGTTTTTACTTTGTTGGAAAAATTTTATATTCAGAGGCCTGCTTCAGTCCTTGCAGAGCTGCCAAATAGTACGGATTTTCCGGATTTTTATACGGAAATGCGATAAAGATGTGCGATTTTTGTGTTGTTAAGTACAGATTTTTTTTAAGTCGCAGGGCAAAATCGACCATAGATTCGTCATTGCTGCAACTCTGTATGAACATGTGACTATGTTTCCAAAACAGTAATAAAAAGATGCTGAATGTCTTCATTCATTAGAGTAATGGCCTGGGAGGAGTTATGTATCTGCTGTACGCTTGACTTTATATCTCCCAGCACTCTCTAGCTAAATGATCATTAAAGCTTGTATTGGTTTTACCTAACATTGTAAGTTGTCTGTTTAAGAAAATGAACCTTAACAGTGGTGTTTCGCGTTGGCGTTTAGCGGCTGTCGTTTGTGTTTCGGGGCTGGCGTTTGGCGTTTCGGGGCTGGCGTTGGGGTTTCGGGACTGGCGTTGGGTTTCTGGGGTTCAGCGGCTGCGTTGTGGTTTAGCGGCTGGCGTTGGTGTATCGAGGCTGGCGATTTGGGTTTCGCGGCTGGTGTTGGGGTTTCGAGGCTGGCGTTAGGGTTTCGGGGCTGGCGTTGGGGTGCAGAGGCTGGCGCTGGGGTTCAGAGGCTTGCGCTGGGGTTCAGAAGCAGACGCTGGGGTTCAGTGGCTGCCGTTGGGGTTCAGTGGCTGGCGTTTTATTTTTGAGGCTGGCGTTGGGTTTCTCGGCTGGCGTTGGGGTTTAACGGCTGCGTTTGTGGTTTTAGCGGCTGGGGGGTTTCGAGGCAGGCGTTGTGGTTTCGGGGCTGGGGGGTTGAGCGGCTGGGGGGGTTGAGCGGCTGGCGATGTGGTTTAGCGGCTGGCATTGGGGTTTAGCTGCGGCATTGGGGTTTAGCTGCCGGCGCTGAGGTTTAGCGGCCGGCGTTGAGGTTTAGCGGATGGCGTTGGGGATTTAGTGGCTGGCGTTGAGGTTTTGCGGCTGGCGTTTGGGTTTAGCGGCTGGCGTTGGGGTTTAGCGTGTGGGTGTTGGGGTTGAGCAGCTGGCGTTGGGGTTGAGGGGTTGGGTTGAGCGGCTGCCGTTGGGGTTGAGCGGCCGGCGTTGAGGTTTAGCGGCCGGCGTTGAGGTTAGCGGCCGGCGTTGGGATTTAGCGGCTGGCGTTAGGATTTAGCGGCTGGCGTTGAGGTTAAGCGGCTGGCGTTGGGGTTTAGCGACTGACGTTGGGGTTTAGCGGCTGGCGTTGGGGTTTAGCGGCTGGCTTGGGGTATAGCGGCTGCCGTTGGGGTTGAGCGGCTGGCGATGTGGTTGAGCGGCTGCCGTTGGGGTTTTCGAGGCTGCCTGGCGTTAGGGTGCAGCGGCTGGCGTTGGGGTGCAGCGGCTGGCGTTGGGCTTGAGCGGCTGGCGTTGGGTTTTCGAGGCTGGCTTTGGGGCAGCGGCTGGCATTGGGGTTGAGCGACTGGCGTTGGGTTTTCGAGGCTAGCGTTTGGGTGCAGCGGCTTGCGTTGGGGTTTTCGCGGATGGCGTTGGTGTGCAGCGCATGGCGTTGGGGTTTAGCAACTGCTTTGGGGTATAGCGGCTGGCATTGCGGTTTAGCGGCTGGCGTTGGGGTTTAGCGGCTGGTGGGTTTAGCGGCTGGTGGGGTTTAGCGGCTGCCGTTGGTGTTTAACGGCTGCCGTTTGGTGTTTAACGGGCTGCCGTTGGTGTTTAGCGGCTGGCGTGGGGGTTAGTGGCTGGCTTTGGGGGTTATCGCCTGGCGTTGGGGTGAGCGGCTGGCGTTGGGGTTTAGCGGCAGGTGTTGGGGTGCAGCGGCAGGCGTTGGGTGCAGCGGCCGGCCTTGTTGTTTAGCGGCCGGCCTTGTGGTTTAGTGGCCGGCGTTGTGGTTTAGCGGCCGGCGTTGAGGTATCTCGGCCGGTTTTGTGGTTTAGCGCTGCCGTTGGGATTTGGCGGCTGTCGTTGGGGTTGAGCGGCTGGCGTTGGGGTTTAGTGACTGGCGTTGAGCTTTCGCAGCTGGCGTTGGGGATTAGCGGCTGGCGGTTGAGAATTAGCGGCTGGCGTTGAGGTGTAACGGCTGGCTTTGGGGTTTAGGGCTGGTGTTGGGTTGAGCGGCTGGCGTTGGGTTTTCGAGGCTGGCTTTGGAGGCAGCCGCTAGCATTGGGGTTGAGCGGCTGGCGTTGGGTTTTCGAGGCTAGCGTTGGGGTGCAGCGGCTTGTGTTTGGGGTTGAGCGGATGGGCGTTGGGGTGCAGCGCATGGCGTTGGGGTTTAGCAACTGCTTTGGAGTATAGCGGCTGGCGTTGAGGTTTAGCGGCTAGCCGTTGGTGTTTTAGCGGCTGGCGTTGGGGTGCAGCGGCTGGCATTGCGGTTTAGCGGCTGGCGTTGGGTTTAGCGGCTGGCGTTGGGGTTTAGCGGCTGGCGTTGGGGTTTAGCGGCTGGCGTTGGTTTGAGCGGCTGGCGTTGGTGTTGAGCGGCTGCCGTTGGTGTCTAACGGCTGACGTTGGTGTTTAGCGGCTTGCGTTGGGGGTTAGTGGCTGGCTTTTGGGGTTATTGGCTGACGTTGGGGGTGAGCGGCTGGCGTTGGGGTTTAGCGGGCTGGGTGTTGGGGGTTAGTGGCTGGCTTTTGGGGTTATTGGCTGGCGTTGGGGGTGAGCGGCTGGCGTTGGGGTTTAGCGGCTGGTGTTGGGGTGCAGCGGCAGGGCGTTGGGGTGCAGCGGCCGGCCTTGTTGTTAGCGGCCGGCGTTGTGGTTTAGCGGCCGGCGTTGAGGTTTAGCGGCCGGTTTTGTTGGTTAGGCGCTGCGTTGGGATTTGCGGCTGCCGTTGGGATTTGCAGCTGTCGTTGGGATTGAGCGGCTGGCGTTGGCGTTTAGCGGCTGGCGTTGGGGTTTAGTGACTGGCGTTGAGCTTTCGCGGCTGGCGTTGGGGATCGCGGCTGGCGTTGAGATTTAGCGGCTGGCATTGAGGTTTAAACGGCTGGCTTTGGGGTTTAGCGGCTGGCGTTGCGGTTGGGCGGCTGGCGTTGGGGTTGAGCAGATGGCGTTGTGGTTTATCGGCTGGCGTTGAGGTTTAGCGGCTGGCGTTGGGGTTTAGCGGCTTTCGATCAATCTGTATGCATTCAGACGGTTGTGATGGCATTGGCGTCACCACTTAGGGTACCTTAATTGGTTTGCCTGTTTTACTTTGTTGAAAACTTTTATATTCAGAGGCCTGCAGAGCTGCCAAATAGTACGGGATTTTCCGGATTTTTATACGGAAATGCGAATAGATGTGCGATTTTGTGTTGTTAAATACAGATTTATTTAAAGTCGTAATTTCACAAGGCAAAATCGACCAAAGATAATCGTAACAACGAGTCCCACCGCTGTACTGGCCGAGGTTCAGCGGGCAGGTGGAGCGGCCGGGATCGGCCCAACTTCCTGTTTCGTTGGCATGCCACTCGCAATGGAGGGTGGTGGCCCTGTGGGGTTGACTTGGGATCTTGCTGCTTGGAAAATACAGGAATGGGGAGGGTCATGCTGTACCTCTGGGGATTGTAGCAGATGGGGGATCCATTGGTGTTTTGGGTTTCAAGATCTGGATGAGTGTTTTTGTTGGCGTTGGTTTGCCGCGGTGGCTTGGGTTGGGGGGCTGGTGTCCCTCTGTCTCGCTCTCTGTCCTCTCCCCTCTCTCCCTCCGCTCTCTCCCTCTCTCGCTGTGTCTCTCTGTCTTTCGCTCTCTCCCTCCTCCCTCTCTCACGCGCCTCTCTCTCACGCTCCCTATCTCGTCTCTCTCTCTCTCTCTCTCTCTTACTCTCTCACTCCCTCTCTCTCACCTCTTGCCTCGGCATTCCCGGAATTAATTTGGCGTTTTACAGGGACGGCTGCCAATCTGCGGTTCCTTCCTGTTGGGGTGGAGCCCTGGCCCGGGGCGGCTCCTGGTCGTTTCCCTCGCAGGTGCCGCCCGGCCGGCTGAGTTTTTTATTTGGCTCTGGAGTTGGTGGACACGGGGTTGTCTTTATTTCTAAACTCTATTGCATTGTCTGTGAATACAGTGTAAATAAGCACGCTGTATTGAAATAAAATCTTAAATTCTGACACTTTTCCCTATAAGGTTATAAGGGGGAATTAGCATTTTTCTTTTCTGAACGAGTAGGCCATTCGGCCCTTCGACGAGAACCGCCATTCAATGTGATCATGGCTGATCATCCCCAATCAGTACCCAGTTCTGGCTTTCCCCCCCCATGTCCCTTGATTCCCTTAGCCCTAAGAGCTAAATCTAACTTTAATATCTATAGCATTATTTAGGCTTTTAACATGAACCAGACCCACTGATGCAACAGCCAAAAAGACACACAAAAGACTCTACTTCCTGAGGAGTGAGGAAATTTGTCATGTCTCCAATGACTTTCACAAACATCTACACATACACTATAGTTCAGTTTAGTTTATTGTCACGTGTACCGAGGTACAGTAAAAAACTTTTAAGTGCGTGCTAACCAGTCAGCAGAAAGACAATACATTATTACAACCATTACAGTGTATGGATACATGGTAAGGGAATAACGTTTTAGCGCAAGGTTAAACCAGCAAATTTTGATCAAAGATAGTCCGAGTCACCAATGAATATAGAAAACATACTAAGGTAGACAAAAAATGCTGGAGAAACTCAGTGGGTGCGGCAGCGTCTATGGAGAGAAGGAAAGAAGTAGGCGGAGCCAGTAGGACGTGGGAGAACTGGGAAGGAGTGAGAAAGCAAGGGCTATCTAAAATTAGTGAAGTCAACGTTCATGCCGTTGGGGTGCAAACTACTCAAGCGAAATATGAGGTGCTCCTCTAACTTGCGCACATACTGTCGGGTACCATCACATCTTGGTTTGGGAACAACTCTGTCCAAGATCACAACACATCGCAGAGAGTTGTAGATGCCGCCAGTCCATCACACTGACCAGATTTCCCACCATTAACTAATCTACTCTTCACTCTCCGTCAGGAAGGCAGCCAATGTTATCAAAGACCTTTTCCATCCTGGTTATTCCTTCATCTCCCTGCTCTCGTCAGGCAGGAGACACAGAAGAAAGTGTGCACCACCAGACTCGGGAATAGCTTCTTTCCCTCTGTTATCAGGCTGGGCTACTGTCCAATTCACCTCTACCCCATTGCGGACATTGGCCTTTGTTTCTGGAACTGATGCGCTACAATGCTGAGAACTATATTCTGCACTCTGTATCTTCCTCTTTGCTCTATCTGTTGTATTTAAGTTTGACTTGATTGTATTTATGTCTAGTATTATCTAATTAGATTGGATAACATGCAAAGCTGAGCCTAAACAAATTTTGTTTCTAAACAGTAATTTTCCTCAACGGAATAGCCTGGTCACTTGGGCACAGGGCTCTCCAGGTCAGTCTACTGATACCATTGCCAAACAAGAAGAGGAAGAGTGGACGTGTCAGCTTTGTACTCTAATCAATGCACCAGCAGCCAAATCATGTGATGCCTGTTTAACACAAAGGCCTGCCAGTAAGTGCGTTTATAATGGGTCAACCCTATTTAGTCATACCTATTTATTATTGATTTAACTTGTACATTTCATTTAATGTCTTCACGTCCCATGGCTTTTTCAAGAGGTTTATTACTGTTACAAATGTAACGTTCAACAATAGACAATAGGTGCAGGAGTAGGCCATTCGGCCCTTCGAGCCAGCACGGCCATTCAATGTGATCATGGCTGATCATCCCCAATCAGTACCCCGATCCTGCCTTCTCCCCATATCCCCTGACTTCGCTATTTTTAAGAGCCCCATCTAGCTCTCTCTTGAAAGCATCCAGAGAACCTGCCTCCACCGCCCTCTGAGGCAGAGAATTCCACAGACTCACCACTCTCTGTGAGAAAAAGTGTTTCCTCATCTCCGTTCTAAATGGCTTATTCCTTTTTCTTAAACTGTGGCCCCTGGTTCTGGACTCCCCCAACATCGGGAACATGTTTCCTGCCTCTAGCGTGTCCAAGCCCATAACAATCTTATATGTTTCAATGAGATGCCCTCTCATCCTTCTAAACTCCAGAGTGTACAAGCCCAGCTGCTCCATTCTCTCAGCATATGACAGTCCCGCCATCCCGGGAATTAACCTTGTAAACCTACGCTGCACTCCTTCAATAGCAAGAATGTCCTTCCTCATATTAGGGGACCCAAAACTGCACACAATAATCCAGGTGTGATCTCACTAGGGCTCTGTACAACTGCAGAAGGACCTCTTTGCTCCCATATTTGATTCCTCTTGTATAAAGGCCAACATGTGGAGTGGCCTTGTTATAAAGGCCACCCCAAAGACGTGCAGGTTTGCAGGTTAATCTGCCCTCTTTAAATTGACCCTAGTGTATAGGGAGTGGATGAGAAAGTGCGATAACAGAACTAGTATGAACAGGTCGGTTGGGCTGAAGGGCCTGTTTCCATGCTGTATCACTAATCTAAACAAAGCTGAAAGTTTAGTGAGCTTAGGTATACAATGAATTTCGTTCAATGGCTTAGTGGGTAAATCAGTTAAAAATACCTTTCCACTTCCATAAGAAAATTTAAGTTTCAGATCAAATCGGAATCGCTTAATATTCCTACGATGTTAAACTTGAATATCTCATCTAACAACAATACCTCTCTTTTTAGTGATTCTGCAAATGATTTATGATGAGTAATATTAACTGTTTTTATTTTTAGAGGCAGCATCACCTCAGAAGTTTGGTTTTTATATGAATCTCATAAAGTACCAATGTAACAACTTTGGTAAACCCCTCGTGGAATTGAAGCTCAATCGCAGAGCAGCGTTTGGTGTGACGACACTGGTCCTGACGTCACTTAGGAGCTCCCAGAAGAGTCCTGCGTCCTGTTCCTCTGCAGGAAATGAAGTGAAAGGGAACACGTTATCACCAGATGGGAATCCTTCATTTCTAGCCGTGGTTGAGAATTGCACTGCAAATACGTTGAATTCTAACCATCAGATAAAAAGTAGTTTTAATAAATTTGCCAATCATGCGACTGCCAATTCAACGTCATCTAGTTATACCGACCGTTCATTTTGTCAGCCTCCCAAAAGATTGAAGAAGTACCATCATTTCAACACAAATTCTGCAGTTTCTGACTTCAGGTATGCCGATATAATATAAATCTACCTAACTGTTTAAAGTTAAACCTCAGGTGCATGAAAACCTCTTGGCAGTATCTGTATTTAAGTTAACTGCTTTGAAAACATGTAACATTTTGAATTTTCTCTAGGGAAATTCTGCCCATCCTTTCATAACTGCTCTCGCCACGTTCCAGGTAATATCGTGCCTGGTGCATCATTACATTCTCCATTTCTCACTGCTAGTGGAATTTTAATTAATTTACTATGCTTAATCAGCAAACTGCTTAGTTGATCTTTGTGTACCTCTTGATAACTTAAATCAATAGCAAGCAATTTTTTCTTTTATAATGATAAAATCTGCAGTTTTGAAGAATGAGGGGGGACCTCGTTGAAATTGACCGAATATCCACTCTATCCACAGCTTGGATAGAGTGGATGTGGAGAGGAAGCTTTTCAGTACCTCAGTACATGTGCTGATAATAAACCTAAACTCAAGAGGTTGCCAACGATAGATTGGAGAACTACTAAATGGATAACATTGGATAATATATACTAATTTGTATATGCAGAGACAGTTGACCATTGTTTTTGGGGATGGTATATGTTATCAAAACATTTTGACCTGGATAACCTAACGAAAGATCTGATGCTGTTTTAATATGGGGAAATGAAAGGTGTAAAGATTGGCAGGTTGAAATTAATGCTAAACAGTTATCGTTCATGGAGCAAGAAATGTTGATGGTTTTTGAAAATGTTATAAGTCAGTTTCTTGTCAATTAGTGGGATTCAAGGTTTAGTTTAAAGATACAGCGTAGAAACAGGCCCCTTCGGCCCACCGAGTGGGCAGGCCTGTTCCTATGCTGTACTATTCTATATTCTATGACATTGGTTGAGGACATGATTGTTCTATTACTTTAGTTCATTCATATTTAAGGCTCCAAAGGGACTGTACTTGCCATTTTGTTTTCAAATTAATTTGTCAGTCTAACTATCATTTCCACCACTATAAATGTGAAAGTCTCTGTCACTTCAGAATGATTTGTAAACCAAAGATTTCTTGCCACAGCTTGGTGATATTTCTTACTTTCAGTTCTGCTGTCAGCGGGCATGTGAATGCACAAGGCCAGAGATTCTTAATTTTGTGGTTTTGATTAACAAGTGAATTGATGTAAAAAATATTATTGTGTTTCCAGGGGCTCTGATAATGTGAATGAGGGTAAAGGCCCGGCTGCAAGCCCTGAAACTCCACACTGCAAAAAAACACAGTCGCCCCTGTGAACTGAGAGTTGTCAGAAAAGAGGGTGACAATAAAGGGAGGCAATTCTACACTTGCTCCCTGCCACGGGATCATCAGTGTGACTATGTTCAGGTGAGTGTATTAGTCTTCTCTCAAGGAATCCAAATGACATGACACCATGGAGTCTAGGACTAGAGGTCATAGAGTGATACAGTGTGGAGTCCAGAACCAGGGCTCACAGTTTAAGAATAAGGGGTAGGTCATTTAGGACTGAGATGAGGAAAAACCTTTTCACCCAGAGAGTTGTGAATCTCTGCCACAGAAGGCAGAGGAGGCCAATTCATTGGATGTTTTCAAGAGTGAGTTAGATATAGCTCTTAGGGCTAACTGAATCAAGGAATATGGGGAGAAAGCAGGAACGGGGTACTGATTTTGGATGCTCAGCCATGATCATATTGAATGGCGGTGCTGGCTTGAAGGGCCGAATGGCCTACACCTGCACCTATTTTCTATGTTTCTAATTGTATGTGACTTGTAGATAATCTGCTGGTGGTGTTCCTATTAAATCTTTTTCCCTTCACCTTGAACCTATGTCCTCTGGTCCTCGAATCCCCTACTCTGGGCAATAGACAACTGCAGCATCGTCGGCAAACAACATGTCTCTGATGAGAGCTTCACGTACTTTGTCTTTATCTGTGGCGGGTGAGGTTGAAGAGCCTGCCATCTGATCTAGTACGCAGGTAGATCCCCTCTGTTGCAGTGCCGAGGCATGTTTCAGGAGCAGAGCGAAGAAAATCCCAAAGAGTGTGGGAGCGAGGACGCAGCCTTGTTTGACACCACTGCGGATGTCGAAGGGCTCGGAGAAGCTGCCATTGAACTGCACTGTCCCCTTCGTCTTGATGTGGAAGGATTCTATCATGCTCTACAGTTTTGGTAGGCAGCCGATCTTTGGCAGAGCCTTAAATAGGCCATCTCTGCTGACGTGGTCGAACGCTTGGTGAGGTCAATGAAAGCAACATACAGGGGCATCCGCTGTTCTCTGCACTTCTCCTGGAGCTGGCGAAGGGAGAAGACCACTGTCTACTGTTGACCTTCCAGCTCGGAAACCGCACTGTGACTTTGGGTAGACACGTTTCTGCCGGCTTCTGCAGGCGGATCAAGATGACCCGAGCAAAGACCTTGCCGACGATGTTGAGGAGGGAGATGCCTCTGTAGTTGTTGCAATCGCTTCTCTCGTCCTGGTTCTTGTACAGGGTAATGATCGTGGCAACCCTCATGTCCTGCGGTACAGCTCCTTCTTGCCAGCACTGGCAGAGACTTCATACAAAGGAAGCAGTAAGGTAGTCTTGCAATGCTTGATCAGGTCAGGGGGAATGCCGTCGCTGCCTGGGGCCTTGCCTGGGGCCAGGCTGTCAATGGCCTAGCTGAGCTCTTCTACCGTCGTCTCTGCGTCTAACTCATCCATGGTCGGCAGGCACTCGATGGCATCAAGGGCTGTGGGGGACACAGTGTTCTCTCTCGAGTAGGGGTCGGAGTAGTGTTCCACCCATCTCTCATCTGCTGTGATTACTTCCCAGTGGAGGATTTGAGGGGGGCTGTCTTGATCTGGACTGGTCCTAATGCCTTCTTAATGCCATCGTACATTCCCTGATGTTCCCTGTTATGGCGGCCGTGTGGATGTCCTCACTAAGCTGCGTCCAGTAGTCATTGGCGCATGCCTGGCAGTCTGCTGAACCTTGCTCCTGGCAGCCCTGAGGATCTGCAGGTTCTTCTCGTTAGCTGACCGCTTGTACTCGGCTAGGGCGGCGCGCTTGGCTTCGATGATGGGAGTCATCTCGGTCGACTTGTCCTCAAACCAGGCGTGCGTCTTCGATGTCTTCTTCCCAAAGCTAGCCACGGCATGGTGTCCAGCAGAATTTCCCACTTCTCTGTTGCAGAGTCACCAGGACACGAGGTGCCAAGTTCCTCGCTCAAAAGCCTCTGCAAACTGTTGCACGAGATCTGGACGGGGCATCTTGCGGACATCGATGCGGGGGTTCCCCTGCTTCTTGGTACGGTAAAACCTCTTTGGCTGCAGCCTGATCTTATAGACAATAGACAATAGGTGCAGGAGTAGGCCATTCGGCCCCTTCGAGCCATTCAATGTGAACATGGCTGATCATCCCCAATCAGTACCCCGTTCATGCCTTCTCCCCATATACCCTGACTCCACTATTTTTAAGAGCCCTATCTAGCTCTTTCTTGAAAGGATCCAGAGAACTGGCCTCCACTGCCCTCTGAGGCAGAGAATTCCAGACTCACCACTCTCTGTGAGAAAAAGTGTTTCCTCGTCTCCGTTCTAAATGGCTTACTCCTTATTCTTAAACTGTGGCCCCTGGTTCTGGACTCCCCCAACATCGGGAACATGTTTCCTGCCTCTAGCATGTCGAAACCCTTAACAATCTTATATGTTTCAATGAGATGCCCTCTCATCCTTCTCAACACCAGAGTGTACAAGCCCAGCTGCTCCATTCTCTCAGCATATGACTGTCCCGCCATCCCAGGAATTAACCTTGTAAACCTATGCTGCACTCCCTCAATAGCAAGAATGTCCTTCCTCAAATTAAGGGACCAAAACTACACACAATACTCCAGGTGTGGTCTCACTAGTGCTCTGTACAACTGCAGAATGACCTCTTTGCTCCTATATTCGATTCCTCTTGTTATAAAGGCCAACATGCCATTCGCTTTCTTCACTGCCTGCTGTACCTGCATGCTTACTTTCATAGACTGATGAACAAGGACCCCCAGATCCCGTTGTACTTCCCCCTTTTCCCAACTTGACGCCATTTAGATAGTAATCTGCCTTCCTGTTTTTGCGTGTGGGAGCACCTCCTGCAGATCTCTACAATGCTGGGAAAGTCAGTATCTGTGGTTGTGTCCACCACTTCCTTCTGGTTTGATTGGATTAGCCTACAAAGCAAAGATTTTTGCTTGGATGTTGTCAGCTCCCATAGCTTTAGCCTTTGCAAGTGAGGGGGATTTGAAGGAAGCTCCCGACTGGGAACGTCATCTCTTCGTTCCCACCACAGATACTACCTTGTGTTTTGCTCCGTCAGCATCTGCATTTCCTTGTGTCTCCATTCTCAGTTTGGGATTAGATTGTGACAGTTAGATGGAGTGTCGGTGGCTTTGAAGTATGCTGGGCATCAAATATCTCAAAATTCTCAAAGAAATCCAAAATATTGTTTATGACTTTTTCATTATCAATTTAAGATCTAATCAGGCAAATATTAACGGACAAAACACACGTTAAAAGAGAATTTTGTGCAGAACTCAAGCTTTTGATTAGTAAATAGCATTATACCAAATGGTCTGAAGAGGGCAATACCGTCCAAAAATCTGAAAGTAATTACAATATTTCAAACTTCCCCGCAGCCCATTTCCCACTTCAGATTTTATGCACAATTTGCTTAGACATCAGCTGCACTTTGACAGATTCAATAGTTTAAAATAGCTTTGAAATTACAGTCATTGCTATTTTTTTTGTTTGTTGATGAATTTGATTAAATCATAGATTGCAGTATATTGTTTTGGAGAACTATTTTAGCCATTTATAATTGGATTTGTTCAGCTTAGTTACACATGTATATAATAGGTTTGTAAATCAAAAGATTTTTAATAAGATGAGGGGATTCATAATTTTAATTATGCAGGAGAAATAAATATTTTTTGTCCACCTAATGTTGTAATTAGATTGGATGGCCATATCACATTCATAACTTTTTACTGAGATCTTAAATTAAAAGTTCAACAAAGAAGGTGACCAATTATTTTTAAATGGTTTCCCTTTGACCCATTCCCAATAGACTGATGGATGAGTAAATAAATAAATGGCTCATAAACATGTTCGGAGAGCATTCATCATGTACTTTTGTGGATATGATGCTATTAGTGCCTTACATGCATATTTGTTCCCCTAGTGGGCTGATTTACATTTTCCGATCTGCAATCATGGAACGCGATGTATCATGAGAACCGTGCTGAAACTTGGTCCCAATAACGGACGCAACTTTTACGTTTGCTCGCGAGGAATGAACAAACAGTGTGATTTCTTTCAGTGGGCAAAGAATGGACCTGGATTTAAGATCCCTGCCGGCTGCTGAAACAACTGCTGAGGTAAAGAGAATTCAAGGAATTGATTCACTGACACGAGCACTGCTGGACCAGTGATACATCAGTGATAGCTTTGGATGGATATATATATATGTATTAAAACATCTCCTGTATTCAGATCATGTTTTCCCCAAACCTGCAGATTGAATTGCAACATTGGGACTCCTTGCTTGGTAACCACAACTAATCCATACTATTAGACGCAACGTGCTGGAGTAACTCAGCGGGTCAAGCAGCAGCCTGAAGAACATGGATAGGTGACATTTCGGGGTCTGAAGAAGGGTACCGACCCAAAACGTCACCTGTCCATGTTCTCCGGGGATGCTGCCTGACCCGCTGAGTTACTCCAGCACTTTGTCTTTTTTTTTGCATCTGCAATTCCTTGTTTCTTTAACCCACAGCAGACATTGACACAACAATTTAGTTTTAGTTACAGTCTGCCTGATGGTTGGAAGGCAAAAAGTGAAACTGAAGTGCGGATGAGTGAAATACCTGATAACAAGTTTACTTGTGGTTTTTCTGTTAAGTTGCTGAATGCAAGATTCAACCTAAAAGATGGTGATGGTAAATGGAGTCAGTAGAAATTGGCATCACAAAGCCCGTTGCAAGAGCCTTAAGCTGCATTCAAAGTTGACAGTTGCTATCGGTGACTCTATTCAAAGCAGTTGGACCAGATGTATTTGTGCCAAATGTTTTTTAAATCGCACTTGTATTGTTTTATGAAATTTCTTTATTCAATATATTAAGAGAGCTATTATTATAAGCTTTTCTATCACTGTTACATTATGTATTTTGAAATCTATTGTTTATTGTTTTGTCACTTTTTTCTTTGTCTATTGCAAGTAACTGTCAATAAATTGGGAAACTATTTGTTTTAATGTCCTACTGCAATGGTTATTAACTTTATGAGAAACATTTTTTTAATATCATGAGATGAGCACCTGCATATGTTTATGTACATTTTCCCTGCACCTATATTATTACCAGTTTTGTTAATCTTGTGAACTCTCGATTTGTTGTCCATTTAATATCACATTTTCAGTTCCATAATTCAGATTAATAATACTTCCAAGTACAGAACTAGTCCCAAAGAATTCTGTTGTCTAAAAAGAGGTTTTTAATAGATTTGATATGTGGTGATTTCCGACAAGCATGGAAGATGGTATGGAGATAATACCACCAACAGATTTCTCACCAAAATGTACTTGATCCTGACTTGGAAATATTTCACCAGTCACATTGTCACTGGGTGTAAATCCAAGAACTCCCTCGGTGCTGTCACCAGACAACTAGTGGTTCAAGAGGGATGCACACCACCAAGTTCAAGTTACATTTATTGTCACAGGCACCAATTGGTACAGTGAGATTTGAGTTACCATACAGCCATACAAATAAAATGAACACAATACACGATAGAAGTTTAACATGAACATCCCCACACAGCAGAATCAACATTCGGGGCCTTTGAGCCCTCCGCAGTCGTTGCTACGGCAGCCCGATGTTCAGGCCCTCTTGCCGGGATGATCGAAACTCCGACGTCGGAACGGAAGAACACACTCAGTGGCTTGGAGTTTCCGAAATGGCCACTCCTTACCGGAGACCGCGGCTTCTGAAGTCCACAGGCCGAGCTGGGAGGAGATTCAACACTGGCGGCCCTTGGCAAAGGGATCACCAGGACTCCGCGATGTCCCGCGATAAAGTCAGCGCCGCCCACGGCAAGAAGCTCTGCAAACCACAGCTCCACGATATTAAAGCAGCAGGCCCAACACTCCGGAGCTCCAACACGGCGATCCCCAGTAAGGCATCGCCCGCTCCCCGATGGTAATTCAGTGCTGCGCCGCTGTTGAAGCTCTGACCGTTCTCGGCACGAAAGGCCGCGCCAATCCAAATGGTAGGCCGCGAGGGGGGGGAGAGAAGATGTGACTCGGAGAAAAGGCACATCTCCGACCAGGAAGTGACTGGGAAACGTTTCCCCCTCCCCACCTCCCCCACATAAAAAAGACTTCAAAACCTTCATCGTCCTGTAGAAGGGTCTCGACCCGAAACATCACCCATTCCTTCTCTCCAGAGATGCTGCATGTCCCGTTGAATTACTCCAGTTTTTTGTGTCTCTCTTCCTGACTTGGTCATTTGGATTTAGAACTGGCTAACGCATAGAAGACAGCGTGGTGTGCTGGCTGGAGGTCTGTGACCAGCGGAGTTCCACTGAGATCTGTGCTGGGACTTCTGTTTGTGAGTTATAGATATATTTGGCTTAGTCATTAATGTAAAAGGGTTGATTAGTAAGTTTACAGATGAGAAACATTGGTGGAGTTGCCGACCTTGAGGAAGGCATGGAGTTTAAAGCGAACAAGACTGAGATGTTGCACTATGCGAGGGTTAATGTAAGGCGGAGGTATGCAGTTAACGGCAAGAGCCTGAACAGCATTTATGCACAGAAGGCACGTGGTCTATGTCCACAGACCCCTGAAAGGAGCAACACAAGTGGAAGGTGGCATAGTTGGTACAGTTGCTGCCTCACAGCATCAGGGACCCGGTTTCAATCCTGACTTCGGGTGTTTTCTGTCTGGTGTTTGCATATTCTCCCTGTGATCACATTGATCTCCTCTGGTTGCTCTAGTTTCCTCTCACATTCCAAATACGTGCAGGTTTGTAGGTTAATTGGCCTTTGTAAGTTGCCCCTAATGTGTAGGGAGTGGATAAGAAAGTGGAATAACATAGAACTAGTGTGAATGGGATCAGTGGTCGGTGTGGACTCGTGGCCCAAAGGGCCTATTTCCATGTCGTGTCTATAAATAAACACAACTAAGGTGTAACATATGTTTCCTTAATAGTAAGGGCATTGTATATTGGTCAGGAGAGGATTTACGGGTATATTGAAACCTGGACCCCCTGCAGTTCCCTTAAGAAACAAAGATGGGGGTTGAGGGTGCCACCATTCACCTGTTCCATTGTTCATATTCTCACCTGGATAAGCTGGGAAGCACTGAGAATCATGTTTTTTTTAACTTCTCCGGTGCTTTTAACACCATCTGCTAGGGAGCAAACTGACGAAGATGCGGGTTGATGCTCCATTGGTGTCCTGGATCGCCAACTACCTGACTGGATGACCACAGTATTTCGGAACTTTGTATCAGACATGGTAGAAACATAGAAAATAGGTGCAGGAAGGAGTAGGCCGTTCGCCCCTTCGAGCCAGCACCACCATTCAATACGATCATGGCTGATCATCCAAAATCGGTACCTCATTCCTGCTTTTCCCCCATATACCTTGATTCCGTTAGCCCAAAGAGCTGTTTCGAACTCTCTCTTGAAAAGTTCCAGTGAATTAGCCTCCACTGCCTTCCATGACTGAGAATTCTACAGATTCACAATTCTCAGGGTGAAAAAGTTTTACCTCATCTTAGGCTTAAATGGCCTACCCCTTAGTCTTAAAATGTTATCCCTGGTTCTGGACTCCCCCCAACATCGGGAACATATTTCCTGCATCATGCATGTCCAATCCCATAAGAATTTTATATTTCTATAAGATTTCCCAATCAGAAACCTTGGATGAACTTTGAGATCCGCACTCTTCTGAAGTCCAGACACCGGGCATTCATGTCTGATGATACAGTGGCCTACAAGAAGTCCAGATACGACCTTGGTAAGGCCATCAAAAAGGCCAAAAGGGACTTCTACTCCAAACTGCAGGTTGAGACAGATGTTCGGCAGCTGTGGCGGGGCCTGAATGCAATCACCTCCTACAAGGCGAAACCAGGAGGCAGCTCGAATGTCGGTGAAACATCACTCCCTGACGAGCTCAATGCGTTTTACGCACGCTTTGATAGGGAGAACACTGATGTGCCTTCCCGAGCCCCCATTCGCTGTGGTGATGAAGTGCTTTGAGAGGTTGATCATGGAGCAAATCAACTCCTACCTCGACAAAAACCTGGACCCACTGCAGTTCGCTTACCGCCACAACAGATCAACGGTGGATGCGATCTCGCTGGCCCTCCACTCCGCTCTGGACCACTTGGACAACAAAAACTCATATGTCAGGCTGTTATTCATCGATTACAGCTCAGCATTTAACACAATCATCCTCTCCAAGCTGGTTACCAAACTCGCAGAACTGGGTCTCTGCGCATCCCTCTGCAATTGGATCCTCGACTTCCTCATTCACAGACCACAGTCTGTTCGTATTGGTGGAAATGTGTCAGCCTCGATAACAATCAGCAAGGGAGCACCTCAAGGCTGCGTGCTCAGCCCCCTGCTGTACTCACTCTATACTCATGACTGCGTAGCCGGTCACAGTGCGAACTCCATCATCAAGTTCGCTGACGACACCACTGTGGTGGGACGTATCACTGATGGGGATGAGTCAGAGTATAGAAGAGAGATCGAGCAACTGTCCATATGGTGCCAGCACAATAACCTGGCCCTCAACACCAGCAAAACCGAGGAACTGATTGTGGACTTTGGAAGGAGTAGGATGGGGACCCACAGTCCCGTTTATATCAACGGGTCGATGGTTGAAAGGGTCAAGAGCTTCAAATTCCTGGGGGTGCACATCTCTGAAGATCTTTCCTGGTCCTAGAACACTAATGCAATTATCAAGAAAGCTCATCAGCGCCTCTACTTCCTGAGAAGATTACAGATAGTCAGTTTGTCAAGTATTTGGGCAGTATTTACTACTTTTGTCTAACTTCTACAGGTGCACAGTAGAGAGCATGCAGACCGGTTGCATCGTGGCTTGGTTCGGCAACTTGAGCACCCTGGAGAGGAAAAGACTACAAAAAGTAGTAAATACTGCCCAGTCCATCATCGGCTCTGACCTTCCTTCCATCGAGGGGATTTATCGCAGTCGCTGCCTCAAAAAGGCTGGCAGTATCATCAAAGACCCACACCATCCTTGCCACACACTCATCTCCCTGCTACCTTCAGGTAGAAGGTACAGGAGCCTGAAGACAGCAACAACCAGGTTCAGGAATAGCTACTTCTCCACAGCCATCAGGCTATTAAACCTGCCTCGGACAAAACTCTGATTATTAATAAACCATTATCTGTTATCTGCACTTTATCAGTTTATTTATTCATGTGTGTATATATTTATATTATGGTATATGGACACACTGATCTGTTTTGTAGTAAATGCCTACTATGTTCTGTGCTGAAGCAAAGCAAGAATTTCATTGTCGTATCAGGGACACATGACAATAAACTCACTTGACTTGACTTGAATTGATCCCCTCTCATCCTTCTAAATTCCAGTCAATATAAGCCCAGGCGACCCCTTCTATCATATGTCAGTCCTGCCGTTCCATGAATTAACCTCGTGAATCTATGCTGCACTCCCTCAATAGACAATAGATGCAGGAGTAGGCCATTCGGCCCTTCGAGCCGCCACCACCACCTTTCAATATAATCATGGATGATCATCCACAATCAGTACTCCGTTCCTGCCTTCTCCCCATATCCCCTAAGTCCGCTATCTTTAAGAGCCCTATCTAGCTCTCTCTTTAAAGAGAACCGGCCTCCACCGCCCTCTCAGGCAGAGAATTCCAAAGACTCACAATTCTCTGTGTGAAAAAGTGTTTCCTCATCTCCGTTCTAAATGGCTTACCCCTTATTCTTAAACTGTGGCCGCTGGTTCTGGACTACCCCAACATTGGGAACATGTTTCTTGCCTCTAGCGTGTCCAAACCCGTAATAATTTGTTTCAATAAGATTCCCTCTCATCCTTCTAAATTCCAGAGTATACAAGCCCAGCCGCTCCATTCTCTCAGCATATGACAGTCCCGCCATCCCGGGAATTAACCTGGTGAACCTACGCTGCACTCCCTCAATAACAAGAATGTCCTTCCTCAAATTAGGGGACCAGAACTGCACACAATATTCCAGGTGCGGTCTCACCAGGGCCCTGTACACAGAAGTGAGCAACACAGGGGCCCCACAGGGTGATGGTCCTCTCTCCCTTCCATTCACCATCTACACCTTGGACTTCAAGTACAACTCGGATTCCTACCACCTGCAGAAGTTTTTGGATGACTCTGCAATTATGGGCTGCATCAGTGAGAGAAGACCTATCGAAACAAGATTGGAACAAAGTTTATGTAAAAGATGTAAATGTAGCCTGCGAATCATTTCTGTCAATTGTATCAGGACTGTACGAAAAAAATTGTCCTCTAGTAAAGAAAATAGTGAAACTAACATATGCTGATAAACCATGGATAACTAAAGGAATATTAAATGCATGTAAGGAAAAAAAAATTTTGTACAAAATTTTTTTAAAGAAAAGAACAGCAGAAGCTGAAGAAAAATATAGGACATATAAAAACAAACTAACAAAAATCATGAGATGCAGCAAAATCGATCACTATAGTAAGTTACTGGAGAACAACAAAAACAATATTAAAAATACATGGAGTGTATTAAATGCCATAATTAAAAAAGGAAATGGAAAGGCACAATACCCAAACCATTTCCTGTCTAAAAACAACACAATAATCACTGATATGGCCTCAGCTGCAAACGAATTCAACAAATTCTTTGTTGGTGTTGGTCCTGATTTGTCCGGAAAAATTGCAAAGACTGGTAGCAGCGATAGTGTAGAAAGTAAAGAGATATATGTAAAGGATACAATATTTATAAGAGGGACTGAAGAAAAAGAAATTATTGACTGTAAAAAAACTCAAGAGTAAGAAATCCACAGACTGTCATGATATTGACATGTTTACAGTTAAAAACATTATAGAATGCATAGCAAGACCTCTGACTCACATTTGTAATCAGTCCCTTCAAACCGGTGTATTTCCCAACAAAATGAAAACAGCAAAAGTCATACCAATATATAAAACTGGAGACAAACATGTACTTTCAAATTACAGACCGATTTCATTGCTTCCACAGTTCTCCAAAATACTGGAAAAAGTATTTTACACAAGACTGGACGAATTTATCACCAAACATAACATACTGTACGAACAACAATATGGTTTTAGAGCTAACAGAACAGCTTCATTTGCAATTATTGAATTTATAGAAAAAATTACTAAGGCAATAGAAAATAAAGAGTATGCAGTAGGGATTTTTTTTGGACTTAAAAAAAAGCATTTGACACCGTAGACCACGAGTTATTAATAAAGAAACTACAAAGATATGGCATTAGAGGCATCGCATTATCATGGCTATTCAGCTACCTACAGAACCGGGAACAATATGTCGAAATATAAAACCATAAATCACAATTACTGCAGGTTACGTGTGGGGTGCCTCAGGGCTCAGTGTTAGGGCCATTATTATTCATTTTGTATATCAATAATATATGTGAAGTGTCAAAAACTCATGAAACTATTCTCTTCGCTGATGATACTAACTTACTCTGCTGTGGAGACAACTTGGAACAGCTCCTGGATAGTATGGAAAAGGAATTGAGCAGGATGAAGATCTGGTTTGACGAAAATAAACTCACATTGAATTTAAGTAAAACAAAATTCATAATATTTGGAAATCGATCAACCAACACAGAGAAAAAGCTCATGATAAATGGCACAGAAATAGAAAGAGTATCTGAAATAAAATTTCTTGGAGTATTAATTGACAACAAATTAACTTGGAAATCTCACATAAATTATATTAAAGCCAAAATATCCAAATCAATTGCAATACTGAATAAAGCCAGAGACCTGCTAAATCACGCCTCCCTGTATATGTTGTACTGCTCCCTCATACTCCCATACATGATCTACTGTGTGGAGGTATGGGGAAACACATACAAAACAAATACACATCCAATCTTCATCCTCCAA
This sequence comes from Malacoraja senta, assembly GCA_038087875.1. Classification (NCBI taxonomy): domain Eukaryota; kingdom Metazoa; phylum Chordata; class Chondrichthyes; order Rajiformes; family Rajidae; genus Malacoraja; species Malacoraja senta. The sequence goes on from JAXLNO010004934.1 coordinate 52,471, forward strand.
AAAAGAGCAATACGAATTATACATAAAACCACCTACAGACAATCAATAAAACCATTATTTATCAGACTAAAAACATTAAAATTTCAAGATCTGACAGATTATAAAACTATCCAAATTATGTTCAAAGCAGCAAATCAGCAATTGCCTTGTAATATTCAGGGGTTGTTCCAATGGAGAGAAAGCAAACACAACCTGAGAGGAACCTATATATTCGAAAAACCAGCAATAAGAAGTAATGCAAAACTCCATTGTGTTACAGCAAAGGGTGTTAGTCTCTGGAATAACTGCCATGATGAGCTGAAAAATGTAAGACTCTATTCAAACTAAAAACACTCTTCAGAAACAAGATTGAATGGTTATGAGCTGGACCAGTGATTTTCTTTTCTGTTTGGTTATTTCTTGTTTGTGGACTGTTCTACAGATTTTGGGTCCATTTGTTCCCATTATTTTGTTTTTTCCATGAAAATGTATAGAAAATAAGAGGGGGTAGGACCAGAAAAGTTTTCGAACTTCTTCTTACCCCTTTTGAACATGAACGATATTATTTGTATTATTTGAGTTACTTATTTGTTTGTTTTCCTTTGTGTTTTATTTTCTTTTTTATTGCTTATAAGTTTATTTGTGTTTGTGCTCTATCAACGTCTGCGGTAAGATGCTGCAGATGTTCTATCGATCGGTGGTGGCCAGTGCCATCTTCTTCGCTGTCGTGTGCTGGGGCAGCAGGGCGAAGGCCGTGGACTCCAACAGAATTAACAAACTCATCAGGAAGGCTGGCTCCATCCTGGGGGTGGAGTTGGAGTCACTGGAGGTGGTCTTGGAGGGGAGGATGCTCCTCAAACTGCAGAGCATCCTGGACAATACAGCTCACCCCCTCCATGACACACTGGCCAACCTGAGGAGCACCTTCAGCAACAGACTGGTCCCACCAAGATGCAGCACAAAACGCCACTGGAAATCCTTCTTCCCTGTGGCTATCAATCTGTACAACTCCTCCCTCTTCTGTTGTGGGGTAGACTGAGACTCCCCCCCCCCCCCATCTACACATCCCCAATCCTGGACTTTCCACTCATTTCATGTGTCCTGTATCTTATAACTGTTGGCAGATCAATTTCCCTCCTGCGAAAAAATTCTATTGTATGGTATTTTACAGCTTTATTCACCACATTACAGAAAGGATGTGGAGGCTTTGGGAGGGGGTGCTGAGAAGGTTAACCAGAGTAATGCCTGTCTTCGAGGCTACTAGCTGTATAGAAATGTTGGACAAACTTGGATTATTTACTCTGGAACTTTGGAGGTTGAGGGGAGACCTGATAGATGTATTTAAACATTTGAAAGTCATAGATCAGGTGGACAATAGCGACATTTTTCTCAGTTTGGAAATATCAAAGACTAGAGGTCACAAGTATGGCAGACAAAGCCTGGCAGGTAATATGTGAAGAGGGTTTTTTGATGGGTTGGACAACGGTCATAGATGGGAGATCAAGTTCAAAAAGTTGTACAAGACATTGGTGAGGCCACATTTAGAGTATTGTGTTCAGTTTTCGTCACCCCGTTATAGGAAGCATGTTGTTAAGCTGGAAAGGGTGCAGAGAAGATTTACAATGAAAGTCTTCTACCCAGAGTAGAGGAATCAAGAACCAGAGGACATAGATTTAAGATTAAATGGGAAAGATTTAATAGAAACCTGAGACGTAGCTTTTTCAAAGGTTCAAAGGTTCTTTATTTGTCACATACACCAATTGGTGTAGTGAAATGCGGATTGCCATTGCAACACATTAAAAAGAATACAACAGAACAATAATAAAGAAATTTAAACATAAAAAACATCCCCCCACAATGGTTCCCATTATGAGGGAAGGTGCAATGTCCAGTCCCCATCCCCTTGTCCACCCATAGTTGGGCCTATTGAGGCCTCTGCAGTCACCTTTACGGAGGCCCGATGTTCCAGGCCCTTCTCGCCGGATGATGGTGCTCCGGCGTCGGGAGAATCCTCTCAGCGGCTTGGGATACCTGGAAAGGCCACTTCCTGACCCACGACCGCGGCATCCAAAGCTAACAGGCCGCGCTGGATGGAGCTCCACCACTGGCGATCTCGGCGAGAGAATGAAGGTATATGGAACGAGGTGCCAGAGGAGGTAGTTGAGGCAGGGACAATAACAATATTTAAAATATCTTTGAACAGGTACAAGGATAGGAAAGGTATAGAAAGATATGGGCCATATGTGGTCAAATGGGACTAACTTAGTTGAGACATCTTGTTCAGCTTTGATGAGCAGGACTGAAGGGCCTATGTCTCTGTGGTATGACTCCATAAACATGAGACCAATTTGCTTCATGTATATAGTGTATAAGCTGCGGTACTGGCAACTAGCCCTGTAAATGTTTCCGAAATCTTAATAGTTTAACCTGCTTGTACATAAAGCACAACTCTGAAAATTAACAGAATAACTCTTTTAATTGTCACTTCGGTTCATAAGACAGTTTGAATTTCACAAGCTGACGAGGTCTTTAGAAAATGACGGATGGATGGCAACAACTTTAAATGCAATCAACTATCTTTTCTGAAGCTGTTGAAGGATTGAAAATCATAAAATAAAACTGAGTCAAATTTGGAGATTTACTGCATGCAACCCCTGAAAGAGAGAAGAAGAATTACAGGAAGGTGTAAGTGGGATTAACATAGTGCATCAGCTTAATTATTCTGAAAATTATTCAGCGTTTTGATTGTTACATATTTCTTAAGGAATTATTCTCAGTTTTATGCCAAACCAAAAGTAAAGCATGAAGTGTTGGTAAACTTAGATCAACGAGCATCAGTGCGAGGGAGAGAAACAGTTTCAGGTGGTTGACCTTTTAACAAAGTCGACTAACTGTCAGGTATGCATGCGCATGCATTTTCAGATGTTCATTTTCCATTTTATTATGATAAAAAAAAAAAAAAGATTCGAAGGGCCGAATGGCCTCCTCCTGCACCTATTTTCTATGTTTCTATATTTATCCCACTCTGTTCATTCCTCTTCTCCCTCCCTTCTCCAGGCTCCTGTCCGTGGTATAGAAGCTTGAAAGTGCGCACCACCAGACTCAAGCTTCTTCCCCTCTTATCAAGCTTGTGAACGGTCCTTCCATAAGCTGGGGCACTGTTCAATTCACATTGGACTATCGATGGAACTGATGCGCTACAATGCTGAGCTAGTACTTCCTAATCCAGGCATCATTCTGGTAAACTTCCTCTGCACCCTTTCTAAAGACTCCACATCATTCCTGTAATGGGGTGACCAGAACTGCACACAAAACTCCCCAACCAAAGTCCCATAGAACTGCATCATGACTTCCTGACCCTCATACTCAATGCCCTGACCTATGAAGGCAATAATACCATATGCCCTCTTCATCTATTGTCTCTCTAAATCTTAATGCATGGAAATATTTCAAGTTTCTTTGCTGTATAATTTAGTTTTCTAGACAAGTTTTATTTTTCAGAACATAAACTGTCTCAATGCAAAAGCTTCAAAACTGAGCATTTAATATTGCTCCCATAAAATGTACATGAAATAAAACACCAATCGAAAGATGAAAGTTTTTCTGTCAGTCACAGTTTTTAACATAATGTTTTCCTTACCTGGACAATTTTAGATTGACCCTATGTGTAGGCTTTGTTTGAAAGACTTACCATAATGCCCAGTCTTGTTCGCACAGATTAGAGCCCCAAAAAAGTTTGGGTGATAATTTTGGATCCTTCCAATAGCTTTCTGGCACGCCAAAGTTGGGTCTATTCCCATTCTCATATATTCAACTGCCTGGTAGCTAATTTGTGGAGCAAAGTTGAACATGCAATTAAAATTAAAACTATATGATGCAATAAAAACATATACAGTATGCCACAGATTGTTTTTGTTTTCCCAAATCCAATTGCACAGTCTTTCAAACTCTACTTCCCAGTGAAGTCAACACTTTCTTATTCTATTGTGACATCAAAATAAAATTGATTGAGTTCCCAGTTATTACCACATACCCATCCTCTCCCGAACAACATCACCAACCAACGACCCAACTCGATGAACTAGTCACAATCATACAACACAGAAACAGGCCCTTCGGCCCAACTAGTCCATGCCAACCAAATTACCACATTGTCTGCTTTGATCTGTCCTCTTTGCACCTTCCACATCTCTGGACTCCCTCTCCCCTGACTCTCAAGTCAGATCCGCTGAGTAACTCCAGCATTTTGTGTCCATCTTCATACCACATCTAAGCTAGTTGCATTTGCCCGTGAATGGCCCATATCCTTCTAAACCTTGTGTAGGAAAGAACTGCAGGTTTAAATTGAAGGTAGGCACAAAATGCTGGAGTAACCCAGCGGGTCAGCCAGCATCTCTGGAGAGAAGGAATGGGTGACGTTGCGGGTCGAGACCCATCTTCAAACTGGAGTAGGGTCTCGACCCAAAACATCACCCAATCCTTCTCTCCAGAGATGCTGGCTGACCCGCTGAGTTACTCCAGCATTTTGTGTCTTCCTTCTAAACCTTTCCTATCACTTATAGATGGCTAGTTATCTCTGCTTCTCTTATGACTTCCTGCTCTTGACTACAGTTAATTAACTAATCTGCTTCCCCATATGGGGGTAGATATCAAATAAGAGGCTTGGCTGTGACACACTCAGCATCTGCACTCAGTCAAAAAGAGGGGAGTGAACGATCACTGCCACATGGAAGTGAACCCCAACACCAGTCTGTATTACAGAGATTATGACAATTGAGTCGGCGCGGACATGATGGGCCTGTTTCCACGCTGCCTCTATAAACTAAACTAAGACTGCTGCTGTGATGAATACAGGGCATCTTTTCAAGGGAAGTTTCACTTGGCTCAAAGTTTTAAGTATTTCAGCTCAAGTAATGGCTCACAACTTATAAACCGAACGTATTTCACCACCTGCAAACGTGGTGGGAGTTGCCATACCTTGGGAGGAATCGCATCATGGTGTCTCCATTCCCGGTCGCAGCTGCTGCTCCAGCTGTGCTGTCAGCGTAGGCACCTGCTCCAGCGATCGGGGAATCCCCTACACGGCTGTAAGACACACCCACACATCACACACCCATCACTGCCCGCATACACAGGTCATTGTTCTCGGGGATTACAGCATTGCCAACAGTAGAGATAAACACAAAATACTTGAGTAACTCAGCTTGACAGAGAAATGCGAGGTGTTTCATTTTGGGAAGTCTAACATGGGCAGGACCTACACAGCGAATGATAGGGCTCTGGGGAGCGTTGTAGAGCAGAGGGATCGTTGCAATTTGGAGTTACAATTTTCCAGCTCTTTGTGACCACTCCTGACTAGTGATTCTTGAAAGATCACCACCAATGCCTCCACAGCCTCTAAAGCCATCTCTTTCAGAACCCTGGGGTGTAATACATCTAGTCCAGGTCACTTATCCACCTATAGACCTCTCAGCTTCCCACTGCACTAACTTCTACCCCCTGGCTTTTGCATGTCTGGCACGTTGCTGGCGTCTTCCACTGTGAAGACAGATGCAGAAAACTTAGTCTTAGCTGTTTAAGATAACTTTGTATTTGAAAACTTGTTGTTTCACTTAGTGATCACTAGTTGGTTGAAGCAAATCCCTTACTCGGTTATAGCAGATTGGCAATAGCAGACCCCATTTCCCAACCCCCCATAATCTATTACAACAGGGTTAACTGTATATTACATTATGAGAGGCGTAGACAGGGTGACCAGTCAGAACATTTTCCCAAGGGTGGAAATGCCAAAGGCTAGAGGGCATAGCTTTAAGGTGAGAGGGGCAAAGCTTAAAGGTTCTGTGCAGGGCAAGTTTTTTTTTACATAAAGGGCATTGAGCGCCTGAAACTCTTCACCTCTCGCCTCTGACATTTTCATCTAGGGAGCAAGATTGAATGTTGAATCAATCTATGCCAGGGGTGGTCAAAGATAGAACAAGAAAGACTAAAAATAGCATTTGGATCATCAGCTAAATCTATTTCTCGTATGTTCTTTATGCAGAGAGAGGAAGTTCATTTGAACCACAGACGTACCCTGGGATTTTGTGGAGTTGTCCATTAGTAGAGGTCCCTGCAGCAATCGATCCATTGTGATGAATCGTAATCATACCTAGATTCAAAATCTGGATTGATGTAAAATCATATATAACTCCCCCATTCATTTTTAGAATTATACAAAGTACCTCCTCGCTAAAAATGTCTGTGCTGAATATGAGGCACGTATACGGGTGGTGTGTTTGCAGTGGTCGCAGAAGGCCCTACAGCAGCCGAGCAATCGAGCGCAGTCTGCAGTAGCTGCACGGAGTGGCGGAGGAAGGCGGCTACAGCATTGCGCTGGGCCAGGCCCACCCCAACCTCAGTCTGCAGAAGACCCCCCCAACCTGAAACGTCACCTATTCATGTTCTTCAGAGATACTGCCTGACCCGCTGAGTTACTCCAACACTGTGAAACGTCACCTATCAATGTTCTCCACAGATGTTGCCTGACCCGCTGAGTTACTCCAGCAATCTGTGAAACGTCACCTATCCATGTTCTCCACAGATGCTGCCTGAGCCGTTGAGTTAGTCCAGCACTCTGTGAAACGTCATCTATCCATGTTCACCAGAGATGCTGCCTGACCCGCTGAGTTACTTCAGCACTCTGTGAAACGTCATCTATCCATGTTCACCAGAGATGCTATCTGCTCTACTCAGCTACTCCACCACTTTGTGTTTTTATTTTGAATTGAATGATATTGAGTCAAGAAGGCTTCAGACTAGTCACATCTTCCACTAGTCACATCCTCCACATATACCAGACGAAACCTAGTGCTTTTGTCTGGTCTCCCAACTCGTAATACAGATATTATTGATGCCTGCCTGTCTGACCATAGTGCTATTATATTTGATATATCTCTGCCTTTCTCTCCCTCAAAATCCCATCTCCCTGCTCGGTACTCCCGCTACGTTAACTCCACGACGGCCAGTAAGTTCTCTGAGGCTCTCATAGCCGCCCCCGACATCTGCACTATTGAGGCGTCCACCCCTCATCTCAGTACCGACGACCTCATTTCTTTATTCAATAATACCTGCTCTTCCGTCCTGGATTCTGTTGCTCCTCTTAAAATGAAAAAGCCCAAGCCTAAAGGCGAGCCGTGGCTCAATGATACCACCAGAGCCCTAAGAAGAGAATGCAGAAAATCAGAACGGAAGTAAAAATCTGATAAGCTTCAAATTTCCTTTGAACTCCTGAAAAATAATCTTGTCAATTACCAGGAAGCCATAAAATCTGCAAGAACTAAATATTTTTCCACCCTTATCTCCAAAAACGCTCAAAATTCCAAGGTCCTCTTTAGCACCATCACCTCCATCATCTGTCCTGCCACCAGCACCAGCCTAACTGGGTCCCCTGCTAAGTGCGAGGAATTTACCACATTTTTCACCAGCAAGGTAAAGAATATAAGAAGGAATATTTCCCCTCCCACCCGTGACCTGGTTGTCTCATTGGTCTGCTCTTCAAAATTAGACAGTTTCCAACCCGTTACTCTACCCTCCCTTGTAAAACTGATCACCACCATGAAACCTACTACCTGCCCCCTCGACACTGTCCCCTCTGCCCTCCTAAAGGACGTCATTACAATAGCTGGTCCCAGCATCCTCGCCATCTTCAACAGCTCTCTGGCCACTGGCATTGTACCGACCTGCTTCAAGCATGCGGTGGTCCAACCACTCCTGAAAAAACCTAACCTCGACCCCACCTTGCCAAGCAACTACAGACCCATTTCTAAACTGCCTTTCCTCTCAAAAGCCCTTGAAAAGGTAATTTTGAGTCAACATACCTTACCTTCACCAAAACACTATCTTGGAAACTTTCCAATCAGGTTTCAGGGCTCACCATAGCACAGAGTCTGCCTTGTTGAAGGTACACAATGACCTACTGCTCACCGTTGACTCCGGCGACTGTGCAATTCTGCTCCTTCTTGACCTCAGCGCAGCATTTGATACTGTCGACCATACCATCCTAATTCACCGTCTCCGGTATGGGGTTGGTATTGATGGCACTGCCCTGAGCTGGTTCATCTCCTACCTCAAAGGTAGGAGTTTCTCGACTAACATAGGCAACTCATTCTCCTCCCCAGCTAATCTCTGCTATGGGGTTCCATCCTTGGCCCCATTCTCTTCTCCCTGTATATGCTCCCCTTAGGCCAAGTCATTGAAAGGCACGGCATTTCCTTCCATTGCTACGCAGACGATACACAACTCTATCTCCCCCTGAAGCCCAAAAACCAATCAAATCTGCTTAACCTTACCCACTGCCTCGAGGATATAAAGTGTTGGATGGCCCAGAACTTCCTCCAACTAAACGAGAGTAAGTCTGAGGTCATCCTTCTCGGCTCCTCGGACTCAATCAAAATGATAGCAGGCAGCCTTGGAAGCCTTACCCCACTACTCAAACCTCACGTCAAAAACCTTGGCGTGATATTTGACTCAGCACTGAAATTTGACAAGCAAGTCAATGCCGTGGTAAAAGCTAGCTTCTTTCAGCTTCGGACGATAGCTAAAATAAAACAATTCCTCCAGTTTGATGACCTGGAAAAGATCATCCACACATTCATCTCCTCCCGCCTAGATTACTGCAACTCCCTTTACACTGGCATCAGCCAATCTCCCCAGTCCCGCCTGCAACTGGTCCAAAAACGCCGCAGCGAGACTCCTGACGAGCACCCGAAAAAGGAACCACATCACCCTGATCCTGGCCTCTCTCCACTGGCTCCCTGTGCGGTTCCATATAAACTTCAAGATCCTCCTCCATGTCTACAAAGCCCTCAATGGGCTTGCCCCCACCTACATAAAAAGTCTTCTCACCCACCACTCCTTAATCTACCTTAAAAGAGTAAAGTTTCTCTTTAAAATTCTCTCCAAAATTCTCTCCAAAGGTTTTCAATTCAGCAGCGAGAAAAGTTTTAAGATCATCCATTTCAGACTTTTTCTGTTTTAATTTCTTCGGAGGGTCTTCCTGGGCCGTCATTGTAACTGAGGCCGAGGCCTCAGTAGGGCCTTCCTCTTCCATCTGCAGTTTCCCTTTAACGGCTTTTTTTTGTGTCACACGGGTGGGGGTACGTTGTAACGACATACCGTAAAGTCGCGCGCCTGATGACGTCACGCAGGCAGCCGTTCAGATCGCGATCGCTGCAGGTAAGACCCGATTTTCTCCCGTTTTTAGTTTCTTCGGCACGGAGCTAGTTGGCGCTGGACTCAAGCCTCCATAGCGCCACCGGAAGTCTCTGCTGGGTTATTATAATGATCTTTTGTATCTTTTTTCAAATAGTCGCATATTTGAAAATATTTAAAATATTGATTATTTCCGAGTTTATATTTTATTTGTAATTGTTGAAATGAAAGTAATTTTCCAGTTTCATACAAGTCACCGAGCGTTTTAATTCCTAGTCTATCCCAATGTGTAAAAGCTTTATCTATAATAGAGGGATTAAACGAAGGGTTATTAACTATAGGTAATAAAAGTGATAAATTTCTTAATTTTAAATTTTGTTTTATTTGTTTCCAAATTCGGATTGTACTATGAATAATTGGGTTCTTATTATAATTTATATTATTCAGTTTCATTGGAGAGAGGAGGATCGCTCCAATGTTTCCAGAGGAGCAATCCTCTTTCTCCATTACAATCCAGTCCACTTGCTGGGCGGAGTTATCCATCAGTTGAATCATATTTTTAATATTTACTGACCAATAATAATACATAAAATTAGGTAGTGCTAAACCCCCTAATACTTTAGGTTTATTCAGATGAGTTTTTTGTATTCTATGTGATTTATAGTCCCATATAAAATTAGTGATATCTGTCGAGTTTTTTAAAAACTTCTTTGGTAAGTATATAGGAATCGATTGAAATAGGTATAAAATTTGTGGTGGAAAGATCATTTTTATTGCATTTATTCGGCCTATTAAAGACATCGGGAGCGTTTTCCAGAATTTAATTAGTGTGTTTAATTTATTAAGTAAGGGATCAAAATTTGCCTTAAACATACCTTGATATGTTCTAGTAATTTCGATTCCCAAGTATTTAAATTTTTCTGTAGCTATTTTAAAAGGGAATTTTAAAAGATGTGTTGAATCTTTCGGTTTTATTGACATAATTTCACTTTTATTCCAATTTATTCTATATGCAGAAAAAGATCCAAAGTCTTCAATTAAATTTAATATATTTGGTATAGTGATTTGAGGTTTTGTAATGTACAGTAATATATCATCCGTGTATAAAGATATTTTATTATATGAATCTTTAGTATTATATCCATGGATATCAGGGTGTATTCTAACTTTTTCTGCTAGCGGTTCAATAATGAGAGCAAACAGCTGTGGTGATAATGAGCATCCTTGTCTATTTCCCCTTGATAGTTGGAATTTCGAGGATAATATGTTATTAGTAAGTATTCTAGCTGTAGGTTTATTATATAGTAACTTGATCCATAGAATAAAATTCTCTCCCAATTGGAATTTTTGTAATACTTTATCCATATAATTCCATTCTACTTGATCAAATGCTTTTTCAGCATCCAGCGAAATAATTGATAATTCTTGATCTTCAGATTTGTGTTAGTGCATTATGTTGAGTAAACGTCTCATATTGTTAGATGAGTATCTCTTAGGGATAAACCCCGTCTGATCTGGGTTTATTAATTTACTAATGTATTTACTTAATCTTCTAGCTAATGTTTTCGCTAATATTTTTTGATCTGTGTTTAACAATGCTATAGCTCTATATGAACCCGGTTCTTCTAAATCGTTGTCTTTCTTAGGTATTAGTGTAATCGTTGATTCCGCTAATGTATCAGGTAGTATTCGTTTTTTAAAAGCATATTGGTACATTTTTTGTAATCTTGGTATTATTTTATCATAAAAGCTTTTATAAAATTCATTAGTAAATCCATCAGGGCCTGGTGTTTTTCCATTCTTTAGTGAGTTTATTGTATCTTCTAATTCCTTAATTGAAATTTGTGCACCCAATTCCTCTTGTTCCTTCAGCTCTAACTTTGGAAGATTACAATTATCCAAAAACGTTGTGATATTATTGGAATCAATTGTCGTTTTAGATGTATACAAATTCTCATAAAATTGCGCAAATCTTTTATTAATATCCTTCGGTGTTGTTAATAATTCCCCTTTATCTGATTTAATCTTTGGTATAGTATGTTCCTTTTCTCGTTTTTTTAGCTGGCGAGCCAAAGGTTTATGCGGTTTATCCCCAAATTCAAAGTGCTCTTGTTTTGTAATTTGAAAAAGTCTTATAAGTTTGGCAGATAATAATTTATTTAATTTAAATTTCAAAATTATTATTTTATTATGTTTATCTATTGATGGATCTTTAGCATTATCTATATCCATTTGTCTAATAAGTTCTTCTAACTGTCTTTGTTCATTCTTATTCTTTTTATTTTGAAAAGCTTGATATGAAATTATAATACCCCTGATGTATGCTTTAAAAGATTCCCATAATACAGTAGACGATATATCTGGAGTATCATTTATTTGAAAAAAGGCCTCCATTTGTTCTTTTAAATATATACTCGCTTGTGGATCTTTTAGAATTTGAGAATTAAATCTCCAAAATGATTTATTCTTAAACATTCCTTCCAGTTTTAAAAAGAAAGTTAGTGGAGAATGGTCTGAAATCAAATTTGTGTGCTATGTTGGGTTAGATGTTTGAGGGATTAATTTTGTATCCAGCAGGAAGTAGTCTATACGTGAGTATGTCTTATGTACCATTGAATAAAACGAGTATTCCCTGCCAGTTGGATTAACAATTCTCCAAACATCTGCTATATTAGAATTGTTTATATAAGTATTGAGAAGTTCCCCGGTTTTCGATTTCATATTCCCTCTCTGTTTTTGGCTTGATTTATCTAAGTACAGATCTAAAACATAGTTAAAGTCTCCTCCTATTATAACATTTTGATAGTTAAACTCTGCAATTATGTTGAACATTTTATTGAAAAAGTGGGGGTTGTCAAAGTTAGGGGCATATATATTTACCAAGGTAAGTGGAGTATCATGGATTTCTCCATTAACTATTAAGTATCTCCCTTCTATATCTGTTATGATATTCTTTGCTTTAAATGGTATACCTTTTCTTATAATGATTGACGTGCCTCTAGATTTCGAAGTGAATGAAGAATGGTATGTTTGACCTATCCATTTCGCCCTCAACCTAACTTGATCCTGAGATTTTAAGTGTGTTTCTTGTAAGAAGATAATGTCGGAGTTGTACAGTTTCAGCTGAGCTAGTATCTTACCCCTTTTAATAGGTTTGTTAATACCTCTTATATTCCAACTACAAAATGAGATTCCTCCTAGGTTCTTTTGTTTGGTGTCATGCATTTTGAATAATTATAGTACCTTTAAATCTTGTGGTGCATCCATATCCCAGGTCTTTGGGTATTGGGGGAACTTTTGAATTTTTAAGTTTTGTTGGTATATCCATTTTACGCTTATCACTAAACACAAAACACATGTGATTTTATGTGGTAATTAAAAAAAAACTAAAAAAGTGAAAATACAGTGTCTGATATAGTCAGCACTGTAGCGAGTGTCCCACCTGTAGGTGGGAAAAAACCTTGTTTTGACTTCCATTGTGTTGTTAAACAAATAGCTCCGCTCTCTTGGTTAATCATAACATATTAAAATATTAAAACGGGGCCTCACATTCAGATATATAATATAATTTTACCCTATATATTTCATTATAACATATCATATATATATCGCAATTTTAACTACTAATTATTAAACCGATACTTTTGACTTCAATAAGAATCAACTGTTGGTTGAAGGGGTTAACGAGACGTGCCCCTGGGCCTAAGCCAGGTGCTCGTTTCTCATCCCCTCCTCCCACTTATAGATAAGGTTTCAATTTATTAAAAATTCATATTAGTATGTTAGTTCGTTATTTTTTATTTTTGTTTTTGTTAGTATTCTAATCTAACATGCATAACTTATTAAGTTGTTAATAGGATAAGTTCTTACAATTGGTTTTAATATTATAATCTAATAAACAAGTAAATGCTTCTGGTATATACCATTCCCGCCTGTTCAGCTGTTTACTCGTTTTGAACAGAAAGTGTCCTTGATTCAACATTCCAAAGATAACAGTGTAACTATCCCCAGACAAAGCATTGCTTAGAATGGTTCAGATCTGCCAACCCCCCCTTTGATTTCTATTTTTCAACGATAGTTTGGGCATATTTAAACGCGTCTTCAGGCTTAACAAATGACTTTTCAGAACCCTTGAAGGAAATACGCATTTTCGCAGGATAAAAAACCCCATATCTGATCCCTTCTCTCCCTCTTAAAAGATCCTTAACCTTCTCGAATTTGTTTCTTTTTTGCACAATTTCATACGGGTAGTCCCTGAATATCTTGATAGTGTCATTGTCCAGCCGCAGTTGCACACCGTGTTTGATTTTGCTCATAACATCTTCCAGTTCTAAAACATCCCGAAATTTCACAATAATATGTCGTGGATAAGTTTTTCCCGCACCAGATCTTTGTTTAAATCTTGGGACACGATGAGCCACTTCGATTTTCGGTTCTTTGGAAAGATTAAGCAGTTGTTTAAGCAAGCCCATGGCAAACTCACGCACATCCTCCCCCTCGGCTCCCTCTGAGACTCCAAGAATTCTCAAATTCTTACGTCTAGAGCGAGCTTCCAGGTCCAGGCATTTTTCTGAAACTTTACTAAGTTGAATCACCATCTGTAGTGAAGTTTGTCCATTTTCTCGCCTCATTTGCTCATGTTCTTGCTTCATTTTCGCCATGTCTTCAACCACTCGAGCCGTGTTTTTCTCCAATTCCGTAATTATGCGCATACTTGCAGCTACTGTATCAAGCACAGCCGTGAACTTGTCCGTAGTAGTTACATCCATCTTGTCCATTCTCTCTGATAGTCCATCTTTCACCTCATCAATTCGTTTATTCATAATGTCCAGTGAATCAATCATCTTCTGATTGCTAGCATCCATAGCCTTCTGATTACCAGCATTTAAATCCTTCATCATCTTTTCCATTTTTTCCATCATATTTCCCATATTTTCCTTCATATTTTCCATCATAATTTTATTTTCATCCAAAATCTCATCTTTCATATTTTTCACTGATTTCTTCAAGTCATCAAACTCTTTCTTAGAACTTGTATCCATTTCTGCAGCCACTTCAGAGACTTCAGAGACTTCAGAGGTAACTTCTGCTTCAGACTTCTTCTGGTCTCTCAGCAGCTTTTTCACTGATCTCTGAGGGCTCTCAGCTGGAGACAGTTTACTCATTTAAAGGGCTTTAAACCACCGTTTAAAACATCGCGCTTAATGATGACGTCATCAGCGCCGCGACCAGAAGCACCGGTAAGGTTTTTAAATACAATCCCGATTTCTGGACACGTTTTACACGATAAATCGTGAAATTTTTCGGGAGAGGAGCTAGGTGCACGTCTGTTAGTCCAACATGGCGCCACCGGAAGTCGACAATAATAAATCTAAACTATACCAATGCATACAGAAATAAGGGTTTTAGAACATAGAAGAGTACAGCACAAGAACAGGCCCTTCAGCCCACAATGTCCATGACGGCTATGATGCCAAAACCATTACATATCTGCCTGCTCATAAACCACACCACTCCATTCCCTGCGTATCCATGTGCCTTTCCAAAGTCTTTTAAATGCCACTAACTTACAGGTATCTGTCTCCAGCTCCAACCCGGCTGCACATTCCAAGCCCCAACCACTCTCAGTATAAAAAACTTGCTCCACACAACTCCCTTAAGCTTTCCCCCTCTCATCTTAGAGCTATGCCCTCTAGTATTTGATATTTGCATCCTGGGAAAAAGATTCTGACCGTCACCCATATCTATGCCTCTCGTAATTTTATTTACATTTTAAGAAGTATATAAATTTATTTTAAGCGTAATAATTTATGTTGAAACATTTACCGATGGTGTCATGGCTGAGAAATTGGCTGCGCGCTGAATTGTTTCTTGGTTTTTGTGTTCCGAGCTCCTTCACTGCTTTGTAGGGTCCACATGAGGTTTCAGCAGGTGGGGAGACATGCTGTGAAAGGCCAGGGATTTCACACCACCGGTTAGTTCCGTTCACACCGGATTTCATGCTCTGAAAGTGTCTAAAACATTCAGCAGAACTTCTCTTACAAGGGAAGACACTCACCTTCCTACTTCTCTATTGACTTCTCTAACTTTCCCCCTATCTCCATCCCTCCCCTATCCTAGTCCTCCAACTAGTTTACTGTCCTCCTGATTAAATTTTGCTGATTAAATCACCTTCCCCTCAGCCAACAATGATCCATTTTACATTTACATGTCTTGTTTTCACACCTTACTCTTCCATATCTCTATGTCTCCCTCTCTCCTGACTCTCAGTCTGAAGAAGGGCCTCGACCTGAAATTCCACCCATTCCATATCTCCAGAGATGCTGCCTGTCTCGCCGAGTTACTCCAGCATTTTGTGTCTTATCTCACCTTCCTGAAGTTGGGCTGGCACTTCTGGTTCAGCCACTCTAAGTGCTCGGACAAAGACACATTCGTTGTCAAATCTTCGCTGGGGAACCCCATATTTTGAGCAAAAATTGAAGCTGTTGAAAAAAAATGTTTTTATTTTAGAATGAGACCTTATGTTTAGGCTTAGGTAAATTAAGGTCACGTGTAGTGAACGGTTTTATTTTGCATGCTAGCCTTTACTGGCCTTCATCAGTCGAGGTATTGAGTACAGGAGTTGGGATGTTAAGTTACAATTGTGCAAGATGTTGGTGAGGCCGCATTTACAGTATTGTGTTCAGTTTTGATCGCTCTGCTACGGGAAAGATTTACATAGAAACATAGAAAATAGGTGCACGAGGAGGCCATTCGGCCCTTTGAGCCATCACCGCCATTCATTGTGATTATGGCTGATCGTCCCCAATCAATAACCCGTGCCTGCCTTCTCCCCATATCCCTTGATTCCACTAGCCCCTAGAGTTCTATCGGCCTCTCTCTTAAATCCATCCAGTGATTTGGCCTCCACTGCCCTCTGTGGCAGGGAATTCCACAAATTCACAACTCTCTGGGTGAAAAAGTTTTTTCTCACCTCAGTCTTAAATGGCCTCCCCTTTATTCTAAGACTGTGGCCCCTGGTTCTGGACTCGCCCACCATTGGGAACATATTTCCTGCATCTAGCTTGTCCAGTCCTTTTATAATTTTATATGTTTCTATAAGATCCCCCCTCATCCTTCTAAACTCCAGTGAATACAAGCCTAGTCATTTCAATCTTTCCTCATATGACAGTCCCGCCATCCCAGGGATCAATCTTGTGAACCTACGATGCACTGCCTCAATCACAAGGATGTCCTTCCTCAAATTAGGAGACCAAAACTGTATGCAATACTCCAGATGTGGTCTTACCAGAGCCCTATACAACTGCAGAAGAACCTCTTTACTCCTTTACTGAAATCCTCTTGTTATGAAGGCCAACATTCCATTAGCTTTCTTCACTGCCTGCTGTACCTGCACGCCATCTTTCAGTGACCGGTGTACAAGGACACCCAGGTCTCGCTGTACCTCCCCCTTACCTAACCTAACCCCATAGAGATAATAATCTGACCCCTTGTTTTTGCCACCAAAGTGGATAACCTCACATTTATCTATATTATACTGCATCTGCCACGCATCTGCCCACTCACTCAACCTGTCCAGGTCACCCTGCAACCTCCTAACATCCTCTTCACAGTTCACACTGCCACCCAGCTTTGTGTCATCCACAAACTTGCTAGTGTTGCTCCTAATTCCCTCTTCCAAATCATTAATATATATGTTAATCATTTGCGGCCCCAACACCGAGCCTCGCGGCACTCCACTCGCCACTGCCTGCCATTCTGAAAAGGACCCGTTCACTCCTACTCTTTGCTTCCTGTCTGCCAACCAATTTTCTATCCACATCAACACCCTACCACCAATACCATGTGCTCTAATTTTAGTCACCAGTCTCCCGTGCGGGACCTTATCAAAGGCTTTCTGAAAGTCTCGATACACTACATCCACTGGCTCCCCTTCATCCATTTTACTTGTCACAACCTCAAAAAATTCCAGAAGATTAGTCAAGCATGATTTCCCTTTCATAAATCCATGTTGACTTGGACTAATCCTTTCCCTGCTATCCAAATGCCACATTATTACCTCTTTAATAATTGACTCCAGCATCTTTCCCACCACCGAAGTCAGGCTAACTGGTCTGTAATTCCCCATTTTCTCTCTCGCTCCTTTCTTGAAAAGTGGGATAACATTAGCTATCCTCCAATCCACAGGATTTATTTTATTATTATCATGGTAGACAAAAGTGCTGGAGAAACTCAGCGGGTGCGGCAGAAGGGTTTTCGGCCCGAAACGTTGCCTATTTCCTTCGCTCCATAGATGCTGCTGCACCCGCTGAGTTTCTCCACCACTTTTGTCTAGCATCTATTATCATGTTCAGTGAACAGGTTTGTTTTGCATACTAGCGCCTTCATCAGTCAGAGTATTGAATACAGAGTTGGGAGGTCATGTTAGTTGAATAAGACATTGGTGAGGCCACAGTTTGAGTATTGTGTTCAGTTTTGTTCACCATGTTATAGGAAAGATGTTGTCAAGCTTAAAAGGGTGCAGTGAAGATTTATGAGGATGTGACCAGGATTCGAGGGACTGATCGATTGGAAGAGGTTAAGCAGGCTCGGATTTTAGCCCAGGAGGGTGTGGAGTGATCTTATAGAGGTGTACAAAATCATGAGAGGAAGAGATAGAGTGAATGACAGTCTTTTACACCCATGGTAGGGGAATGAAGAACTAGAGTGTATAGGTTAATGGTGAGAGGGAAAAGATTTATTAGGAACCTGAGGGGAATGTTTTCACAGAGTGTGGTAGGTTTATGGAACGTGCTGCCAGAGGAGTAGTTGAGGAAGGTACTATGGGAACATTTAAAAGACATTTGGACAGATAAATAGATAGGAAAGGTCTAGGGGGGATATGGGCTAGGTGCAGGCAGGTGGGCCGAGCTTAGATGGGGTATCTGGATCGGTATGGAGGAGTTGGGCCGAAGGAACTGTTTGACTCTGAGGCAATTTAAAAGACATTTGGACAGATACATGGACAGAAAAGGTATAGAGGGATATGGGCCAAACGCGGGCAAATGGGACTAGCTTAGATGGGGCATCTTGGTCAGTGTGGGCAAGTTGGGTTGTGTTGATAAAGTGATGCAACATTGGAGGGGCTGTTAGAATCAAGGCTGCATCTGCTGTCAGGATAAGATAGAAGATCCCAAGGTATTGTTTCAATGAAACAAAGCTGGGTGGCAGTGTGAGCTGCGAGGATGATGCTAGGAGGCTGCAGGGTGACTTGGATAGGTTTGGTGAGTGGGCAGATTCAGTATAATGTGGAGAAATGTGAGGTTATCCACTTTGGTAGCAAGAACAAGAAGGCACATTATTATGTGAATGGTAGACCAGCATTTTTAAACCAGCATCTGAAGTTCTTTCCTACACATTATCTGAATGGTGTCAGATTAGGAACAGGGGAGGTGCAATGAGACCTGGGTGTCCTTGAACATCAGTCACTAAGCATGCAGGTACAGCAGGCAGTGTAAAAAGCAAATAGCATGTTGGCCTTCATAGCGAGAGGATTTGAGTATAGGAGCAAGGAGGTTTACTGCAGTAGTACAGGGCCCGGTGAGATCACACCTGGAGTATTGTGTGCAGTTTTGTTCTCCTAATTTGAGGAGGGACATTATTTCTATTGCGGGAGTGCAGCATAGGTTCACCAGGTTAATTCCCGGGATGGCAGAACTGACATACGATGAAAGAAAGAATGGATCGACTGGGCTTGTATTCACTGGAATTCACTGGAAAAGAGGGGATCTTATAGAATCATATAACATTCTTAAAGGACTGGACAGGCTAGATGCAGGAAAATTGATCCTGATGTTGGGGGAGTCCAGAACCAGGGGTCACAGTTTAAGAATAAGGGGGAGGCCATTTTGGACAGAGATGAGGAAATACTTTTTCAACCAGCTAGTTGTGAATCTGTGGAATTCTCTGCCACAGAAGGCAGTTGAGACCAATTCAATGGATGTTTTCAAGAGAGAGTTAGATGTAGCTCTTCGAGCTAATGGAATCAAGGGGTATGGGGAGTAAGCGGGAATGGGGTACTGATTTTAGATAATCAGCCGTGATCATATTGAACAGTGTTGCTGGCTCGAAGGGCCAAATGGCCTACTCCTGCACCTATTTTCTATGTTTCTATGAAAGGCTGCTGGGGCACCGAGTCCTCTCCAACTACTAAACCCTCAAGCAATGTTACAGTAGATAAGTGAGTGATGCATTTCCCACTTTAGCCAAAGGCAAGAGAAACCTCTGAGATGAGTAGTTACCTGACTCTGCCACCAGCAGCGTGTGAGTGCTGTGCTCCATTACCGCTCGAGCCACACTGATCGCACTTTTAATCCTCCGCAGGTCTCCAACTCCCCCAACCTCCATCGTGTCGCTGCAGATACAACATATATTATGTTTGTAGATGGCACTAAGATGGGTCTTATTGTAGATAGCGAAGATGGTTGTCAAAAATTGCAGCAGGATCTTGATCAGTTAGTTAGTGTTGGATTTGGGTTTGAGTTTAGTTTACTGTCACGTGTGCCGAGGTACAGTGAAAAGCTTTTGTTGCGTGCTAACCAGTCAGCGGTAAGACAATACATGATTACAATCGAGAAATTTACAGTGTACAGATACATGATAAAGGGAATAACGTGAACAACATGTAGTGCAAGATACAGCTGAAAAGTCTGATCAAAGAAAGTCCGAGGGTCATCAATGAGGTCGATAGAAGTTCAGGATTCCTCTCTACTTGTGGTAGGATGGTTTCCTGATAACAGCTGGGAAGAAACTGTCCCTAAATCTGGTTCGGTTTGGTTTGCTTTGGTGAGAAAGCACGGAAACTGGCCCTTCGGCCCACTGATTCCGCGCCGACCAGTGATCATCCCTGTACACCAGAACTATCCTACACACTAGGTACAATTGACAATTTTATCCAAGCCAATTAACCTACAAACCTGTACGTCTTTGGAGTGTGGCAGGAAACCGGAGCAGCCGGATAAAACCCTCAGTCACTGGAAGAAAGTAGAAACTCTGTATAGACAGCACCCTGTCGGGATTGAACCTGTAAGGCAGCAACTCTACCACCGTACCAACCCAGGTGGGGTGAGGGTGTTTCCCTGCTTTATGACTTTGACTCTAAAAACAGATTTGAAGTAAATGAAGACAAAAGGAACTGCAGAAGCTGCAATCGGAGATTGACAGATTCTTGATTAGTGCAGGTGTCAGCCGTTATAGGCAGAAGACAGGAGAATGGGGTAGAGAGGGAGATAGACCCGCCATCATTGAATGGCGGATTAGATTTGATGGGCCGAATGGCCTAATTCTGCTGCTAGAACATGAACAATCTTGCTGATGGTATGTCAGTTGTCCAATCCCTCCACAGAATCTGCCTGATCTGCTGAGGCCAGAATCTGTGGAATCCATTGGCACACACAGCTATGGAGGCCGATATTGGGTTTTTTAAAGGCAGAGATAGATAGATTCTTGATTAGTACGAGCGTCAGGGGTTATCAGGAGAAGGCAGGAGAATGGAGTTGAGAGGGAGAGATAGATCAGCCATGATTGAATGACAGAGTAGACTTGATGGGCCGAATGGCTTAATTCTGCTTCTAGAACATGAACAATCTTGCTGGAGGTACGTTGTCTTTCCATTCCCTCCACAGACGCTGCCTGATCCGCTGAGTTCCTCCAGCTCTTTGCACCAACAGTCTGTCTGTTTTTTTGTCTTATTTGTTATTTTTAGTGTGTGTTATAAGTTTGTGTAAATGTTCTCCGGTTTGTTTTATGTGGCTGCCTCCTTGGACTGACTTGAGCCCCACTGCGGGGTGTGGACTTAACATCGGAGCTGATCCCGTGCCTCGGATCGCTCCAACCGCGGCCTGCGGACTTACTATCAAGAGTTCGCAGTCTCGGGAGAAGCCGAGTCGAGAAGCTCCAACGACCCAGAGGCTCGACCAGCCCCGACCCGGGGTCCGATCGCCAGCGCAGGGGAGTTGACATCCCCCGATGCAGGAGCTGATTGCCCCGATGCGGAGGGCCCAAAAGCCACTGGCTACAGGAGTCAAGATCGTCCCATCAACGGAGGGCTTGAGGCCCCTGACCACGGGAGTGCATAGAAGGGAAGAGAATTGATCATTTTTACACCTTCCATCACAGTGAGGAATGTGGAGGAGTCACTGTGGTGGATGTTTATGTTAAAATGTATTTTGTGTGTATCGTTGCTTTTTATTTGAATGACATATATGGCAAATGAAATTCCTCGTGTGTTGCAAAACATAGTAATAGTAATAGTAATAGTAAACTTTATTGTCAGTTCAAATAATGCAACAAGTAGTTACACAGAGGATTGAAATTGCGTTTCCCCATACTCCAATGTGCAAGTAATATTTATAACACAGACAGACAATATACCAATAAAAATAGACAATGGACATATACATTATATAAAATATTCATTAATAAAAGGTGCAATATAGAAAAGTGCAAATAGCATACTGCAGACATTGTGTTCAAGTTAATTTGACAGTCAGTTGGTCTTTGTTTGTGTAATGTTCATGGAATTTTCTTGAGTGTGTTGAGTAGTCTGATGGCCTGAGGGAAAAAGCTGTTTTTGAATCTGGTGGTTTTGCTCCGCATGCTGCGGTAGCGCTTGCCGGATGGTAGGAGGGTGAACAGTTTGTGTGCTAGGTTGGTGGTGTCTTTGATGATATTGGTTGCTCTCTTGCGACAGCGAGATGGGTATAAGTCCTGGATTGCTAGTTGGGGTGATCTAGTGATCTTCTCCGCTGTCCTCACCACTCTCTGTAGGGCCTTCTGGTCAGCAGCAGAGCAACTGCCATACCAGACTGAGAGACTGCTGGTAAGAATGCTCTCAATGGCACCCCTGTAAAAAGTTGTGAGGGCAGAAGGGGGGAGGTCGGCTCTCCTCATCCGTCGAAGGAAGTGGAGGCGTTGCTGTGCTTTCTTGACTAGGGAGATGGTGTTGGTGGACCATGTCTGATCATCTGTGATGTGTACTCCCAGGAACTTGGTGCTTTTCACAGACTCCACTGCACTGCCATTTATGGTGAGTGGGGTGTGTGCTGTCTGTTTCTTCCTGAAGTCCACAGTTATTTCTTTTGTTTACCGGCCTCCAGCTAATACAGATTTATTTCAGTTTAGTTTATTGTTTCGTGCACCGAGGTACAGTGAAAAGCTTTTGTTGCGGCTAACCAGTCAGTAGAAAGACTGTACATGATTACAACCAAGCCATTCACTGTGTACAGATACATGATAAAGGGAATAACGTTTAGTGCAATGTAAAGTCCAGTAAAGTCCGATTAAAGATTGCCCGAGGGTCTCCAACGAGGTAGATGGTAGCTCAGGACCGCTCTCTAGGGTTGATAGAACTAGACTCAGATTAGTTGTCGATAGATTCAGGGACAGTTTCTTCCCAGCTTATGTCACTTGTTGGTGTTAAGACGGTTCAATTGCCTGCTACTGACTGACTAGATTACTGACCTAAGTGTGAGGTGTAGCATTTGGGGAAGTCAAATCAGGTCAAAACCTTCACATTGATTGTAGAGCAGAGGGATCTAGGAGTTCCCCAAAAGTGGTGTCACAGGCAGGTAGGGTGGTGAAGCAGACTTTTGGCACACTGGGCTTCATCAGTCAGGGAATTGAGTACAGAAGATGGAACGTTATGTTACAATTGTACAAGACTTTTGTGATGCTGAATTTGGAGTACTTTGTTCAGTTTGGATCTCCGTGTTGTATGAAGTATGTCTTTAAGCTGGAAAGAGTGCATAGAAGTTTTAACGAGAATGTTGCCTGGGCTCGAGCTATAGGGAGAGGTTGTGCAGACTTGGACTATATTCTCTGGAGTGCAGGAGGCTAATGCCTAGTTAAACTGATCTTATCTGCCTGTACATGATCCATATCCCTCCATTCCCTGCACTTACATGTGACAATCCAAAAGCTTCTTCAAAGACATTATCATATCTACCTCCACCATCACCCCCTGGCAGAGCGTTCTAGACCCCCACCCCTCTCTGTGTAAAAATCTTGCCCCGCACATCTCCATTAAACAGTCCCCCTCTCACCTTATATAGCTCTGCCCTCTAGTGTTGGCAGGGCTCTCGCTTAACTTTTTTCCCCTGTTGCCAGCCGGGCAACTTTGGCAGCTTTTTAGGTTGCCAAATGACAGTTTAGGTGGTCATTTAAGATGGCTTGCATGACGCGTGCCATAATGTGCTCGGACGAAGTGCGTAGTTACCAGTCGGAATTATACTCAATGAAGCATTCACATATTATTTCTGCTTCAAATAAAGTCACAAACTAAACATATTCACCAATCAAGACATGATATATCCCACAATGACGCAGCAAAATTATAAGACTATCTCAACTCTTTTTACACATTGCAATTAATGCAATTTCTATTAGTTCTTTCCACTTCCAAATAAAAATGTGGTTGGATTATTCAGCGTATGATCAACCTGTGTCAATAAATCCTGGACCATGGTAACATATAGTTGTGAATGTTGCTCATTAAATAACTACAGGACTGATACTCCATATTAAGAGCATTGATTTGCCGTTAAAATGAATTCTGTAATAACGTGTCAACGGCAGCAGTGACAATCGAACACTGCGGTTTTAATGTTTCACCTGTTCACAATTTAATTAATCCATCTTTATGGATTAAAACAAATAATAACATTTGGAATTAAAACACATTTGATTGCGTTCCGTTATCAAACATAGTCAATGTTCGCTCTGAAGACATTTCCAGCACAATAGGGTCAGGGAGGGGTGTGTGTGTGAATCAGTGCGGGGTGGATAGATGGCGGGGGTGGGGGGGGGGGTTAGAAGGCAGTCGGTGCAGAAGGGATGGATTGAGGCAGGTGAATTAGTACGTGTTGGTTGGAGTAGGTAAAATTGTGAGGGGAGAGCACCGGGGATGTCAGTGGTGTTGAATGGGGTGGGGGGGGGGGGGGGTTCAGTACGGGATGGATGGGGGTAGACAAAAGTGCTGGAGAAACTCAGCGGGTGAAGCAGCATCTATTGAGCGAAGGAAATAGGCAACGTTTCGGGTCGAGACCCTTCTTCAGACTGTTCCCCCCATTCTTCTTGAATGGGAGGATCAGTACAGGATGGATGGGGGGGAGATCAGCACAGGATGAATGGCGGGGGGGGGGTCAGTACAGTGTGGATCGGAGGGTCTGTGCAGGATGAATGGGGGAGAAGTGCAGGATGGATGGGAAAGGGGAAAGATCTGGGTGTCATCAGCATAGCAGTGGAAGTCCAGGTTGAAGTGACGGAGTATATGACCAAGGGGGAGGATGTAGATGATGAAGAGGAGGGGACCAAGAACGGAGCCTTGGGGAACGCCTTGAGTGACAGTGGCTGTGGCAGAGGTGTGGTTATGGAGAGAGATGATGTGGGATCGGTTGGAAAGGGAGGAAGGGAGCCAGCTGAGTGCAGAACCTTCAATGCCAAGGTCCCTAAGTCTGGTGAGCAGGATGTTATGATTCACGGTATCGAAGGCTGCACTCAGGTCGAGGAGGATGAGGATATTGAGGGAGCCAGTGTCAGCAGAGGTAAGGAGGTCATTGAGGACTTTGAGGAGAGCAGTTTCTGTGCTATGGAGGGGGCGAAAGCCAGATTGGAGGGGTTCAAATAGGTTATACGCGAGGAGGTGGGAATGAAGTTGTGACGTGACGATACGCTCCAGGGTTTTTGAAAGAAAGGGGAGGTTTGAGATAGGGTGGTAGTTAATGAGAAAGGAGGGATCAAGACCAGGTTTCTTTAAGATTGGTGTGACAGCAGCAGTTTTGAAAGCAGAGGGGACAATGAGGAGTTGAAGAGATTAGTGAGGTAGGGGCAGAGAGCAGGGAGACAGGACTTCAGCAGGGGAGTGGGGAGAGGGTCGAGGGAGCAGGTAGTGGGTTTGGAAGAGCTGATGAGTTTGGAGATTTCAGTAGAGGTGACTGGGTCAAACTGGGAGAGGAAGCAGTGAGGGGGAGGGGTATGGAGATCAGCAGAGATGTTGAAAGGAGGGGCCTTGGTAGGTGGTGGAGTAGATGCTGGGGAGTCAGGTACAGGGGATAAGGATTGATAGATGGTGCTGATTTTGTCAGCAAAAAAGTGGAGGAATGAGTTGCAGAGATCCGGAGTGGAGGTAGGGAGAGTGTTGGCTCGAGGTTTGAGGAGGTTGCACACTGTGGAGAAGAGGGTTCTGTGGTTTAGGCAGGGGTCGGTGAATATGGAGGAGAGGTATGCAGATTTAGCAGCAATGAGGGCATCTTTGTAGGCAGTGAGGTGGAGTTTGTAAGCTTCATGGTGGACTGTGAGAGGTCATTTCTTTATGAGTCGTTCAAGTCGGCGACCAATCTGTTTCAGCTTACGAAGTGCAGGTGTGTACCAGGGTGAAGATTTATTAAAAGTTACGGTTCTTGTTTTGAGGGGAGCCAGAGTGTTAAGGGAGGTAGACAAGGTGGAATTGAGTTGGTTTGTGAGATCATCAGGTGAGATGTGGGTTGGGTCCAGGGGGAGAGTGGTGGAGAGCAGGTCAGAGAGATGGTGAGGGTCGATGGATTTTAGATTACCGAAGGTGATTTCTCGGAGGAAGCGGGGGCGAGGTGTCGGAGAAGGGATGGTGAACCGTATAAGCTTATGATCAGAGAGGGGGAAGAGGCATGGATGGAGGTCGAGTACCGGTTGATTTGTGGAGCAGACCAGGTCAAGGATGTGACCTTTGTCATGAGTGGGAAAGGTGACGTGCTGAGTGAGAGACAAGTTGTCAAGTAGAAAAGCGAATTCAGATGCGAACTTGCAGGTGGGGGAGTCCATATGAATGTTTAAGTCACCAAGTAGCAGCAGACGTGGGGTGAGAGATGAGACAAGTGTGAGGAATTCAGTGAAGTCAGATAGGAAGGAGGGGTTTGGTTTAGGTGGCCGGTAAATGAGGATGACTGTCATGGAGGAAAGGGCTTTGAGGATGAGGGGGAATCTTATAGAAACATATAAGTTCCCCATTTTTGTTGGGGAAGTCCAGAACAAGGGGTCACAGTTTAAGGATAAGGGGGAAATCTTTTAGGACCGAGATGAGGAAAACATTTTTCACACAGAGTGGTGAATATCTGGAACACTCTGCCACAGAAGGTAGTTGAGGCCAGTTCATTGGCTATATTTAAGAGGGAGTTAAATGTGGCCCTTGTGGCTAAAGGGATCAGGGGGTATGGAGAGAAGGCAGGTACAGGATACTGAGTTGGATGATCAGCCATGATCATATTGAATGGCGGTGCAGGCTCGAAGGGCCGAATGGCCTACTCCTGCACCTATTTTCTATGTTTCTATGTTTATTGGCCAAGTATTCACATACAAGGAATTTGCCTTGGTGCTCTGCCCGCCAGTGACAACATGACATACAGTGACAGTTAAGAATGATACATAAAAGATTGAACATTAATAATAAAACATTATTGATTAAACATCTGAATTAAATAAAATACCAGGGCAAAAGGAGGCTACAGATTTTTGGTTATTGAGTAGAGCTACTACTCGTGGGAAAAAGCACCACTTAAAACGCCACTTGATATCCACACTTTATAGCGCCACGAAAATGCCACTCTATATCACCACTTAATATTTAAAACACAAGAATGTCTTCATTTTACAACAAGTATTTCGTTTTAATTTCATTTGAACCGTATGTTTAAATGACAATAAAAGGCATTCTGATTCTGAAGTAATTCTTCAGTGGGCAGCATTTTCAGCAGGAGAAATGGTTTCATATCAAGACCCTTCCATCACAAGTTGCACTGTCTTTATCCTTTCCTTCAGATTACTCGGCCAAATGGGCAGTCTGGTGCCGGTCAGAATGCAATCCAGCTGCTGGAAGGCAAAGTATACAGGTGTGAAGACATTAGGACAGGAACTTTTCATGTATTTTGGACAAACTGCATTAAGGTACTGTAACTATTGTAATTTGCTTGAAACAAATAGAAAACAATAGACAATAGGTGCAGGAGAAGGCCATTCGGCCCTTCAAGCCAGCACCACCATTCAATTTGATCTATCACAGTGAGGAGGTGCCTGGTCAGCTCACTGTGGTGGATGTTAAATTTGTGTTTATTGTGTGTTTTTGTTATTTTTATTATATGTATGACTGCAGGCACGAAATTTCATTCAGACCGAAAGGTCTGAATGACAATAAAGGATACTTTACTTTACTTTACAGTCGCTGCCTCAAAAAGGCTGGCAGCATGATCAAGGACCCACACCATCCGGGCCTTACACTCATCTCCCCGACTACCTTCAGGTAGAAGGTACACGAGCCTGAAGACTGCAACGACCAAGTTCAGGAATAGCTACTTCCCCACAGCCATCAGGCTATTAAACTCGGCTCGGACAAAACTCTGAACATTAATAGCCCATAATCTGTTTATTTGCACTTTAGCAGTTTATTTATTCATGTGTGTATGTATTTATACAATGGTATATGGACACACTGATCTGTTCTGTAGTCATGCCTACCATGTTCTGGTGTGCTAAAGCAAAGCAAGAATTTCATTGTCCTATCAGGGACACATGAGAATAAAGTCTCGAACTCTTGATGTGACCTTTTGATCACATAGAGGCAAAAATGCTGGTGAAACTCAGCGGGGGAGGCAGCATCTATGGAGCGAAGGAATAGACCCTTCTCGACCCGAAACGTCACCTATTCCTTCGCTCCATAGAGGCTGCCTCACCCGCTGAGTTTCTCCAGCATTTTTGTCTACCTTCGATTTTTCCAGCATCTGCAGTTCTTTCTTAAACTTTTGATCACACATAATAATGTTGCATTCCTGAAACAACATTGGACGGGTATGAATGAAGTTTAGATCCAGCTTTGTTTTGGCTGATTATACAGGTGACCTGTCCTGAAATGAACGTCTCACCACCAATGGCCATGCTCGAAGATGTTCCTTTTCATCTCCTAAATTAAGAGATGTCCCAGATCAAATGTGGAAATGTAGAAATGGAAAGTAATGTTGTCTATCTTTCGCACCATGTTTAAGAAGGAACTGCAGATGCTGGAAAATTGAAGGTAGACAAAAGTGCTGGAGAAACTCAGCGGGTGCGGCAGCATCTACGGAGCGAACGAAATAGGAAGGTTTCGGCCCGAAACGTTGCCTATTTCCTTCGGAGTCTGAAGAAGGGTTTCGGCCCGAAACGTTGCCTATTTCCTTTGCTCCTTAGATGCTGCCTCACCCGCTGAGTTTCTCCAGCACTTTTGTCTACCTTTTATTTTTTGCACAAGATTGACAGATTTGCTGGGCTATTGGATATTACTCTGATGATTACACCAAAGCACCTTGTTTCACTTTATTCAATATTTTGCTGCAGCACAATCATTTTTCTAGTGAACAAGTTGAATTTATGGGGAGCACAAAGAATGGGCCCTGATGAATTTAAAGGAAGTGTGGGGAACAAAAGCTGAAGTGATAAATGCTGAACCATTGGGATTTTCAATCAACAAGCACAGATTATGGGAGTTTTAACGTAAATGTTGACTATTTCTCAGTGATTTTCATATTTATTTAGTTAATGGGTCTTCCACTTGCGTATGCCATGCACAGCCTAAAGTTGTAAGACAACTTGTTCTGTTTGATCTTCTGTTTGTGCACGCCAGGTTGATTGCATTGCTAACTGTAGATCCGACATTAATATTTGCTAAGTTACAGGCAACCTTTAACGGTTGAACTGATTGGGAAGGAGGAAAGAGGAAGAGATTTGTAAATCTAATTCATAATCTATTGAACACTACGTACTCCAACTGAACGGCAAACTGTCTTGGTTGCATTAAGGACTTCGGGCTTTGTTTTGTTTATCACTATATTGGGTTTTTTAAGTTATCTATTGAGTACTGTGTTTACAAACCTGGTGTGCTGCTGCAAGTAAGAATTTCATTGTTCCGTTTTGCTACATTTGACAATTAACCATTTTTGACTTGACACTTGATAATCCATTTAAGTTTCATTTGAAAAAGAGACATTTTACATTGAAGAGAGTGCTAGCTGCTAATAAAGTTGCTTAGCAGGCAGTCAGAAATTATTTTATGCTAGAATATCTAGTGTATTCTTGTTGTGAAGTCATAATATTTATTGAACTTTTTCTTTTTTTTCCTGTTCCCCTGTTATGTACTATGTTTACATATTCACATATTTTCTGGTGTGCTGCAGCAAGTAAGAATTTCATTGTCCCATCTGGGACATATGATAATAAAACACTCTTGACACTTGACTCATGATATATCTTTGCAGGATACATTTTGGAATGAATGGTTCGATGCAAATCAATTCATCTGAAAGAAAGCGCAGCAGTGGAGCGGCAGGAAGTTTGCAAATTCAGCTAACCAATGATTTGATATGTTTCTTTGAATCCACGTTCAATATCAGGTAAATAATTAGTTCATGTTCGGCTTTATTTTTATGCTTTCAGTTTTGTTCATGAAAATTTATTTTGCACAGATCCCTGATAAATGTGAGTTTGTGTAATTGTGTAAAACTATTGCGTAAAACTGATCAATGATCAGCATACCCAGTCGGCCGAAGGGCTTGTTTCCATGCTATATCTCTAAAATAAATTAAACTAAGAATATTTAAACAAAAAACACAATTATATTAATCTGTGTACATAACCTGCATTTTAAAGCCCAAAACGTTCCAAGAAAGTTGTGTCTATTTTAACATCTTTATTTGAAAGGCAACTCTCACAATGTGGGTACACAAAAGTGCTGGAGAAACTCAGCGGGTGCAGCAGCATCTATGGAGTGAAGGAAACAGGCAACGTTTCGGGCTGAAACCCTTCTTCAGACTGATAGGGGGTACTCACAATGTGGTACTCCCTCAATACTGCATGGAATTTGGTCTGGATATCGTCACTAATTCCACAAGAGTACTAATCCTTGGAAGACTTCATGTTACAAATTGCTTTTGAAAATTGAAATTCTATTCTGTTGTCTTTGTTTATTAATTTAGTTAGATCAAAATTGCAAGAAATTCATTTTTTAACTTGTGTTTGTAGCTTTACACTGGATAAATTGTTAAGATATTAAGATTAATTTATCGGGACAGACAGCATCTGTGGAGGAAATGGACAGGCGATGTTTTGGGTTGCGATTATTCAGACCTATGTCTGAATTTGATTGATTGAAAGATACCGAATGGAAACGGCCCACCGAGTCCATGCCAGCTAGTTCTAGGTTATCCCACTGCCGCATCCATTTCCTGTGCACTAGGGGCAATTTACTGAGGCCAATTAACTTACAACCCCGCATGTCTTTGGGTAGCCTGTGAGGCAGCAGCTGCACCACTGTGTCACCATTCAATCGAAAGAAGGGTCCCAACCCAAAGTGCTGTCTGTCCCTCCGCTGATGCTGCATGACCCACTGAGTTCCTTCAGCACTTTGTTTTTTACCTTTAATAACTTGACAGGTTTAATTAAATTTGTTTTGAGAGGATCAGATAAACTTTATGAAAAAATGTTATGTAGTTGGGTTTGCAATAAAGGCACCTTAACATTAAGGTATATTGTGTTACCTGCTAGGAGTACCTCTGAATGTGAGGAGAAAGTAAAACTAATGGAAGAGCTGGATGTCTGCTCGGCAAAGTTCAGTCATCCTCGAGCAGAGGAGGATGTGAAGCGACATGGTGCTCACATGTTGTGTGATGTGCTGTTGGACCAGTCCATGCTGCCAGGAGTGGGAAATATCATCAAAAACGAAGCAATTTTTGACAGTTATCTCCATCCGGCTGTAAAGGTAAAACCCTTGTGCAGCAGCAGGTTTCATTTTAATTTCTTAGAGCCATAGTGATACAGCGTGGAAACAGGCCCTTTAGCCCAATCTGCCCTTACTGACCAAGATGCCCCATCCACACCGTCCAACATGTACCAGCTGTACCAGCTACCACTAGTCCCACCTGGCCTTGTTTGGCCCATATCACCCCAAAGCCACACTCTTGTCTTCTAGATAATCCGTCCTTGTCAGTGGGCCAAAATATTGCCGTCCCCAACATCATTATCTTAAGGTAGACAAAAGCGCTGGAGAAACTCAGCGGCTGCAGCAGCATCTATGGAGCGTAGGGAATGGCAATGTTTTGGGCTGAAACCCTTCTTCAGACGGAAACGTTGCCTATTTCCTTCGCTCCATAGCTGCTGCACCCGCTGAGTTTCTCCAGCATTTTTGTCTACCTTCGATTTTCCAGCATCTGCAGTTCCTTCTTAAACATCATTATTTTCAGAATGGATTCACCTAAAGGAATAGTTTACAACCACATTCTCGAACTACCAATGAAATGCTGAATATCCACTTTCAGGGAGCTATGTACTTTGAATCCTAAATCCCTCTGCTCTACAACCCTTCCCAGGGCCCGACCGTTCACTGTGAAGGCCCTGTTGTAGAGAAGTGGAAGCCCTCCTGTTGTAGAGAAGTGGAAGCTAGCCAATAATATAAGAGAGGATAGCAAAAATTTCTACGGATATATAAAGAGTAAAAAAGAGGCAAGAGTGGACGTTGGGCTGCTGGGGAATGATGCAGGAGAAGTGATAACATGAAATCAAGAAATGGCTGAGGAGTTGCATAACTTTTTTTTGCATCAGTCTTCACAGTGGAAGACACCAGCAGTGTGCCTGAAATCCTAGAGAGTCAGGGGATGGAAGTTCGTGGAGTGGCGATTACTAAGGAGGTGGTTGGAAAACTGAAAGGTCTGTAGGTGGTAAGTCACCTGGACCGATGGACTGCACCCCAAGGTTTTGAAGAAGGTGGACACAGAGATTGTGGAGGCATTAGTTGTGATATTTCAAGAATCACTAAAGGGCCTGTCCCACTTTCACGACCTAATTCACAATCTTTTTTACTCGTGGACATTTTTCATCATGCTAGAAAAACGCCCCAACCTACTTGATGCCACGAGTACCTACGACTAACATCACGACTTACCTACGACCTCTTGACGACCATGCTGTGGGTATGAGTCAAGGGCAAACTCGGCATAGGTCGTGAAAGTGGGACAGGCCCTTTAGGAGTTGTTCCTGAAGATTGGAAAATTGTGAATATCACCCTGCTGATGGGAGGAAAGCAGAATAGCGGAAACTATAGTCTGGTTAGCCCGAATTCAGTGGTTGGTAAGATTTTCGAGTCAATTATAAAGGATGTGATGCAGTAATTGGAAGTTCATGATAAAATAGGCTGAAATCAGCATGGTTTTGTGAAGGGAAGATCTTGCCTGACAAATCTGCTGTTCTTTGAGGAAGTTAATAGCAGGACAGACAGTGGGGAGACTGTAGATGTTGTTTGCCTATATTTTCAAAAGGCCTTCAATTAGGTGCTACACGTCAGGCTACGAGGGACGATGAGAGCCCATGGTATTGAAGGGAAGATACTAGCATGGATAGCGAGCGGGCCAGCTGTATTGCAGAAGGGAAAGAGTTGGAATAAAAACCACTTTTTCAGGTTGGCTGCCAGTGACTAGTGGAGTTTCACACGGGTCTGTGCTGAGGACGCTTCTATTCACGTTGTATATTAACGTTTTGGATAATGGGATTGAAGGCTTTGTGGCCAGGTTTGCAGATGATGCTAAGATAGGTGGAGGGGCATGCAGTGTAGAGGAAGCAAGGAGGCTGCAGAAGGACTTGGACAGATTAGGAGAGTGGGCGGAGAAGTGGCAGATGTAATTCAGTGAAGCAAAGTGCGGAGTCATGCATTTTGGTAATAATAATAAAGGCGTAGATTATTTTCTAAATGGAGAGAGAATTCAGAAATCGGTGCAAAGGGATTTGCAATTCTGCACCAGCACTCCCAAAAAGTTAAATTGCAAGTTGCATCGGTAGTAAGGAAGGCAAATCCAATGCTAGCATTTATATTAAGAGGACTGTAATACAAAAACAGATATAATGCTGAGGCTCTATAAGGCGCTGGTCAGGCTACATTTGTAGTACTGTGAGCAAATTTGGACATCATATCTGAGGAAGGATGTGCCGGCTCTGGAGAGGGTCCAGAGGCATTTTACAAGAATGATCCCAGGAATGAGTGGGTTAGCATATGACAGCATGGGCGTTTGACAGCACTGGGCCTGTACTCGCTGGAGTTTAGACTGGTGAGGGGGGACCTCATTGAAACTTACAGAATAATGAAAGGCATAGATAGAGTGGATGTGGAGAGGATGTTTCCACTGGTGGGAGAGTCTAGGACCAGAGGTCGTAGCCTCAGAATTAAAGAATTAAAAAGGTGAGGAGGAACTTCTTTAGTCAGAAGGTAGTTAATCTGTGGGACTCATTGCCAATGAGGGCTGTGGAGGCTGTCAGTGGATGTTTTTAAGGCATAGATAAGTTCTTGATTAGAATGAGTGTCAAGGGTTATGGTGAGAAGACAGGAAAATGGGATTTGGTGGCAGATATCAACCATGATTGAATGGCGGAGTGGACTCGATGGGCCGAATGGCCTAATTCTACTAGAACTTGTGAAAATTTTTGCATACAAATCTGCAAGACTATCCCCGTACATAACTACAATCGCCTCAGTGAGTGCAGTATTCACAGACCAACTCACCGAGTCCATGTGCAAGAGGTGGAATTTTTGTGCCATTTCACAGTCCCAGCTGCAGCTGGCCACAAAGGCCCGTTATAGCCGTCTCCTCCATTTTGGTCATCTCGTGAACCGTCGTCCCTCTTCACGCCTGGCCTTCATTAAACCTTTGCGCCCCGGGGCGGACCTCGAGGGCGTGGAAGGTTAGACCCTCCCGGTTCCTCTCACCAGGCCCTTTGTCCAGCGTCTGCCACCATTGCCGTTTCCTTCCACTCCCTCTCTGATTCCCGATCCATGTGGTGAGCAAGTCAAGTCAAGTCACATTTATTTATATAGCACATTTAAAAACAACTCTCGTTGGCCAAAGTGCTTTACATTTGTTATAAGAATAGCACAAACATAACAAACTACATACATATATACATGTAGCCCTCACTCAGAGGACGTCAGGAAAGGCTTGGGAGTATAGATTTAAGATTTAGTCTTGACTTAAAAGAGTCGATGGAGGGAGCGGTTCTGATGGGAAAGGGGATGCTGTTCCACAGTCTAGGGGCTGCAACTGCAAAGGCGCAGTCGTCCCTGAGCTTATGCCTAGACCGTGGGATATTCAGCAACCCCAAGTCGGCTGATCTGAGGGGCCTGGAGGTGGAGTGGTGGGTGAGAATACTTTTTATGTAGGTGGGGGCAAGCCCATTGAGGGCTTTGTAGACATGGAGGAGGATCTTGAAGTTTATACGGAACCGCACAGGGAGCCAGTGGAAAGAGGCCAGGATCGGGGTGATGTGGTCCCTTTTTCGGGTGTCTGTCAGGAGTCTCGCTGCGGCGTTTTGGACCAGTTGCAGGCGGGACAGGGAAGATTGGCTGATGCCAGTGTAAAGGGAGTTGCAGAAATCTAGGCGGGAGGAGATGAATGTGTGGATGATCTTTTCCAGGTCATCAAACTGGAGGAATTGTTTTATTTTAGCTATCGTCCGAAGCTGAAAGAAGCTAGCTTTTACCACGGCATTGACTTGTTTGTCAAATTTCAGTGCTGAGTCAAATATCACGCCAAGGTTTTTGACGTGAGGTTTGAGTAGTGGGGTAAGGCTTCCAAGGCTGCCTGCTATCATTTTGATTGAGTCCGAGGGGCCGAGAAGGATGACCTCAGACTTACTCTCGTTCAGTTGGAGGAAGTTCTGGGCCATCCAACACTTTATATCCTCGAGGCAGTGGGTAAGGTTAAACAGATTTGATTGGTTTTTGGGCTTCAGGGGGAGATAGAGTTGTGTATTCTCTGTGTAGCAATGGAAGGAAATGCCGTGCCTTTCAATGACTTGGCCTAAGGGGAGCATATACAGGGAGAAGAGAATGGGGCCAAGGATGGAACCTTGTGGAACCCCACAGCAGAGATTAGCTGGGGAGGAGAATGAGTTGCCTATGTTAGTCGAGAAACTCCTACCTTTGAGGTAGTAGATGAACCAGCTCAGGGCAGTGCCATCAATACCAACCCCATACCGGAGACGGTCAATTAGGATGGTATGGTCGACAGTATCAAATGCTGCGCTGAGGTCAAGAAGGAGCAGGGGCCGGGCTCAGCAGCCTACCCTCATCGAGCGAGCTGGGCCTGCACTGGCTAGCTTGCAGGCTGCTGCAGAGCCTCCAGCAGCCCTGTCCACCATCGAGACCCTGTCCTGCTTCCCTCCGCTGGTCCACTAACCGGCCCTTTATTCCATCTTCCTCCTCTCCATTGTGAGCAGAGGCCGAGCTCAGCAGCTACCTCTCCGGTCCTGTTCTTGTTACCATGGCTCGCCGGGAGACGACCTTCTGCAGCGCAGCTCGTCGGGTCGCTCGCCGACATCTCTCCTTGCTCTGCCGGCGGCCATGCCCTGTCCTGCACGGCTGGATAGAGTTCGCGGGTGGTTTTAAACTGAATAAGGGGGGTGGGGTGTCGAATGGGATAGTGGAGGATGGAGTTAAAGGGAAAGGGTTTCTTAAATGTGTGAGCGTAGAGACAGAGGGGTGTAAAATGAGGGTAGAAGCAATAGGTAGCAAGGTGAAAAGTAAAAGTGGCAGGCAGACAAAACCAGGGCAAAAATCAAAAAGGGCCACTTTTCAACATAATTGTGTAAGGGGTAAGAGTTGTAAAAACAAGCCTGAAGGCTTTGTGTCTCAATGCAAGGAGCATTCGTAATAAGGTGGATGAGTTGAATGTGCAGATAGCTATTAATGACTATGATATAGTTGGGATCACGGAGACATGGCTCCAGGGTGACCAAGGCTGGGAGCTGAACATCCAGGGATATTCAATATTCAGGAGGGATAGAGAGAAAGGAAAAGGAGGTGGGGTAGCGTTGCTGATTAGAGAGGAGATTAACGCAATGGAAAGGAAGGACATTAGTTTCGAGGATGTGGAATCGGTATGGGTAGAGCTGCGAAAGGGGCAGAAAACGCTGGTGGGTGTTGTGTACAGGCCACCTAACAGTAGTAGTGAAGTTGGAGATGGTAACAAACAGGAAATTAGAAATGCGTGCGACAAAGGCAAAACAGTTATAATGGGTGACTTCAATCTACATATAGATTGGGTGAATCAAATTGGCAGGGGTGCTGAGGAAGAGGATTTCTTGGAATGTATGCGGGATAGTTATCTAAATCAACATGTAGAGGAACCAACGAGAGAGCAGGCTATGTTAGACTGGGTATTGAGTAATGAGGAAGGGTTAGTTAGCAG
This sequence comes from Malacoraja senta, assembly GCA_038087875.1. NCBI lineage: Eukaryota > Metazoa > Chordata > Chondrichthyes > Rajiformes > Rajidae > Malacoraja > Malacoraja senta. The sequence goes on from JAXLNO010004934.1 coordinate 88,896, forward strand.
TCTTGTTGTACGTGCCCCCTTGGGCAAGAGTGACCATAATATGGTTGAGTTCTTCATTAGGATGGAGAGTGACATTGTTAATTCAGAAACAATGGTTCTGAACTTAAAGAAAGGTAACTTTGAGGGTATGAGACGTGAATTGGCCAAGATTGACTGGCAATTAATTCTAAAAGGGTTGACGGTGGATGTGCAATGGAAGACATTTAAAGACTGCATGGATGAACTACAAAAATTGTTCATCCCAGTTTGGCAAAAGAATAAATCAGGGAAGGTAGTGCATCCGTGGATAACAAGGGAAATCAGGGATGGTATCAAAGCGAAGGATGATGGGTACAAATTAGCCAGAAAAAGCAGCAGACTGGGAGAAATTCAGAGACCAGCAGAGGAGGACAAAGGGCTTAATTAGGAAAGGAAAAATAGATTATGAAAGAAAACTGGCAGGGAGCATAAAAACTGACTGCAAAAGTTTTTATAGATATATGAAAAGAAAGAGATTAGTTAAAACAAATGTAGGTCCCTTGCAGTCAGAAACATGTGCGTTGATCATGGGGAACAAGGATATGGCGGACCAATTGAATAACTACTTTGGTTCCGTCTTCACTAAGGAAGACATAAATAATCTGCCGGAAATAGCAGGGGACCGCGGGGTCAAAGGATTTGGAGGAATTGACTGAAATCCAGGTTAGCCGGGAAGTGGTGTTGGGTAAATTGAATGGATTAAAGGCCGATAAATCCCCAGGGCCAGATAGGCTGCATCCCAGAGTACTTAAGGAAGTAGCTCGAGCAATAGTGGATGCATTAGTAATAATCTTTCAAAACTCTTTAGATTCTGGAGTAGTTCCTGAGGATTGTCGGGTAGCAAACGTAACCCCACTTTTTAAGAAGGGAGGGAGAGAGAAAACGGGGAATTACAGACCTGTTAGTCTAACATCGGTAGTGGGGTAACTGCTAGAGTCAGTTATTAAAGATGGGATAGCAGCACATTTAGAAAGTGGTGAAGTCAGCATGGATTTACGAAAGGTAAATAATGTCTGACGAATCTTATAGAATTTTTCGAGGATGTAACTAGTAGCGTGGATAGGGGAGAACCAGTGGATGTGGTGTATCTGGACTTCCAGAAGGCTTTTGACAAGGTCCCACATAAGAGATTAGTATACAAACTTAAAGCACATGGCATTGGGGTTTCAGTATTGATGTGGATAGAGAACTGGCTGGCAAACAGGAAGCAAAGAGTAGGAGTAAACTGGCTGGCGTCGGGGGTTCCGAGGCTGGCGTCGGGGGTTCCGAGGCTGGCGTCGGGGGTTCCGAGGCTGGCGTCGGGGGTTCCGAGGCTGGCGTCGGGGGTTCCGAGGCTGGCGTCGGGGGTTCCGAGGCTGGCGTCGGGGTTCCGAGGCTGGCGTTAGGGTATTGAGGCTGGCGTTGGGGTTTCGAGTGCCGTTGGGGTTTAGCGGCTGCCGTTGCGGTTTAGCGGCTGCCGTTGCGGTTTAGCTGCAGGCGTTGGGGTTTACCTGCAGGCGTTGGGGTTTACCGGCTGGCGTTGTGGTTTACCGGCTGGCGTTGGGGTTTACCGGCTGGCGTTGGGGTTTACCGGCTGGCGTTGGGGGTTAGCGGCTGGCGTTGGGGGTTAGCGGCTGGCGTTGGGTGTTAGCGGCTGGCGTTGGGTGTTAGCGGCTGGCGTTGGGTGTTAGCGGCTGGCGTTGGGTGCTAGCGGCTGGCGTTGGGTGTTAGCGGCTGGCGTTGGGGCTTCGCGGCTGGCGTTGGGGCTTCGCGGCTGGCGTTGGGGCTTCGCTGATGGCGTTCAGCGGCTGGCGTCGGGGTTCAGAGGCTGGCGTCGGGGTTCAGAGGCTGGCGTCGGGGTTTCGCGGCTGCCGTTGGGGTTTAGCTGCAGGCGTTGAGGTTGAGCGGCTGACGTTGGGGTTGAGCCTGGCGTTGGGGCTTCGCGGCCGGCGTTGTGGTTTCGCGGCCGGCGTTGGGGCTTCGCGGCTGGCGTTGGCGTTCCAGGGCTGGCGTTGGGGTTCAGCGGCTGGCGTTGGGGTTCAGCGGCTGGCGTTGGGGTTCAGCGGCTGGCGTTGTGGTTTACCTGCAGGCGTTGGGGTTGAGCGGCTGGCGTTGGCGGTTGGCGTTTCGTGGTTGGGGTTTCGGGGCTGGTGTTGGGGTTCCGAGGCTGGCGTTGGGGTTCCGAGGCTGGCGTTGGGGTTCCGAGGCTGGCGTTGGGTTTCAGAGGCTGGCGTTGGGGTTCAGAGGCTGGCGTTGGGGTTCCGAGGCTGGCGTTGGGTTTCCGAGGCTGGCGTTGGGGTTCCGAGGCTGGCGTTGGGGTTCCGAGGCTGGCGTTGGGGTTCCGACGCTGGCGTTGGGGTTCCGAGGCTGGCGTTGGGGTTCCGAAGCTGGCGTTGGGGTTCCGAGGCTGGCGTTGGGGTCCCGAGGCTGGCGTTAGGGTTGAGCGGCTGCCGTTGGGGTTGAGCGGTTGGGGTTGAGCGGCTGCCGTTGGTGTTGAACGGCTGCCGTTGATGTTTAACGGCCGCTGTTGGTGTTTAGCGGCTGGCGTTGGGGGTTATTGGCTGGCATTGGGGGTGAGCGGCTGGCGTTGGGGGTTAGCGGCTGGTGTTGGGGTGCAGCGGCAGGCGTTGAGGTGCAGCGGCCGGTTTTGTGGTTTAGCGGCTGCCGTTGGGATTTGCGGCTGTCGTTGGGGTTTAGTGACTGGCGTTGAGCTTTCGCGGCTGGCGTTGGGGATCAGCGGCTGGCGTTGAGGTTTAACGGCTGGCTTTGGGGTTTAGCGGCTGGCGTTGGGGTTTAGCGGCTGGCGTTGGGGTTGAGCGGCTGGCGTTGGGGTTGAGCAGCTGGCGTTGGGATTTAGCGGCTGGCGTTGCAGTTTAGCGGCTGGCGTTGAGGTTTAGCGGCTGGCGTTGAGGTTCAGCGGCTGGCGCTGGGGTTCAGCAGCTGGCATTGGGGTTTAGCGGCTCGATCAATCTGTATGCATTCAACCGGTTGTGATGGCATTGGCGTCACCACTTAGGGTACCTTAATTGGTTTGCCTGTTTTACTTTGTTGAAAAATTGTATATTCAGAGGCCTGCTTCAGTCCTTGCAGAGCTGCCAAATAGTACGGATTTTCCGGATTTTCTACGGAAATGCGATAAGATGTGCGATTTTGTGTTGTTAAATACAGATTTATTTAAAGTCCGTATTTAACAAGGCAAAATTGACCAAAGATAATCGTAACAATGAGTCACCGCTGTACCGGCCGAGGTTCAGCGGGCAGGTGGGAGCGGCCGGGATCGGCCCAACTTCCTGTTTCGTTGGCATGCCACTCGCCAATGGAGGGGTGGTGGCCCTGTGGGGTTGACTTGGGATCTTGCTGCTTGGAAAATGCAGGAATGGGAAGGGTCATGCTGTACCTCTGGGGATTGTAACAGATTAAATCCATTGGTTTGGGTTTCAAGATCTGGATGAGTGTTTTTGTTGCCGTTGGTTTGCCGCGGTGCTTGGGGTTGGGGGGCTGGTGTCCCTCTGTCTCGCTCTCTGTCTCTCTCCCCTCTCTCCCTCTCTCGCTGTGTCTCTGTCTTTCGCTCTCTCCCTCCCTCCCTCTCTCTCTCGCGCGCTCTCTCTCACGCTCCCTATCTCGTCTCTCTCTCTCTCTCTTACTCTCTCACTCCCTCTCTCTCACCCTCTTGCCTCGGTATTCCCGGAATTATTTGGCGTTTTACAGGGACGACTGCATCTGCGGTTCCTTCCTGTTGGGGGGGGGCCCTGGCCCGGGGCGGCTCCTGGTCCGTTCCCTCGCAGGTGCCGCCCGGCCGGCTGAGTTTTTTATTTGGCTCTGGAGTTGGTGGACACGGGGGTGTCTTTATTTCTAAACTCTATTGCATTGTCCATGAATACAGTGTAAATAAGCACGCTGTTATTGAAATAAAATCTTAAATTCTGACACTTTTCCCATAAGGTTATAAGGGGAATAGCATTTTCTTTTCTGAACAATCTGTTTTAGTAAATAGGTGCAGGAGTAGGCCATTCGGCCCTTCGACGAGAACCGCCATTCAATGTGATCATGGCTGATCATCCCCAACCAGTACCCAGTTCTGGCTTTCCCCCCCCATGTCCCTTGATTCCCTTAGCCCTAAGAGCTAAATCTAACTTTAATATCTATGGCATTATTTAGGCTTTTAACATGAACCAGACCCACTGATGCAACAGCCAAAAAGACACACAAAGACTCTACTTCCTGAGGAGTGAGGAAATTTGGCATGTCTCCAATGACTTTCACAAACATCTACACATACACTATAGTTCAGTTTAGTTTATTGTCACGTGTACCGAGGTACAGTAAAAAACTTTTAACTGCGTGCTAACCAGTCAGCAGAAAGACAATACATTATTACAACCATTATAGTGTATGGATACATGGTAAGGGAATAACGTTTAGCACAAGGTTAAACCAGCAAATTTTGATCAAAGATAGTCCGAGTCACCAATGAATATAGAAAACATACTAAGGTAGACAAAAAATGCTGGAGAAACTCAGTGGGTGCGGCAGCGTCTATGGAGAGAAGGAAAGAAGTAGGCGGAGACAGTAGGACGTGGGAGAACTGGGAAGGAGTGAGAAAGCAAGGGCTATCTAAAATTAGTGAAGTCAACGTTCATGCCGTTGGGGTGCAAACTACTCAAGCGAAATATGAGGTGCTCCTCTAACTTGCGCACATACTGTCGGGTACCATCACATCTTGGTTTGGGAACAACTCTGTCCAAGATCACAACACATCGCAGAGAGTTGTAGATGCCGCCAGTCCATCACACTGACCAGATTTCCCACCATTAACTAATCTACTCTTCACTCTCAGTCAGGAAGGCAGCCAATGTTATCAAAGACCTTTTCCATCCTGGTTATTCCTTCATCTCCCTGCTCTCGTCAGGCAGGAGACACAGAAGAAAGTATGCACCACCAGACTCGGGAATAGCTTCTTTCCCTCTGTTATCAGGCTGGGCTACTGTCCAATTCACCTCTACCCCATTGCGGACATTGGCCTTTGTTTCTGGAACTGATGCGCTACAATGCTGAGAACTATATTCTGCACTCTGTATCTTCCCTTTTGCTCTATCTGTTGTATTTAAGTTTGACTTGATTGTATTTATGTCTAGTATTATCTAATCAGATTGGATAACATGCAAAGCTGAGCCTAAACAAATTTTGTTTCTAAACAGTAATTTTCCTCACCGGAATAGCCTGGTCACTTGGGCACAGGGCTCTCCAGGTCAGTCTACTGATACCATTGCCAAACAAGAAGAGGAAGAGTGGACGTGTCAGCTTTGTACTCTAATCAATGCACCAGCAGCCAAATCATGTGATGCCTGTTTAACACAGAGGCCTGCCAGTAAGTGCGTTTATAATGGGTCAACCCTATTTTAGTCATACCTATTTATTATTGATTTAACTTGTACATTTCATTTAATGTCTTCACGTCCCATGGCTTTTTCAAGAGGTTTATTACTGTTACAAATGTAACATTCAACAATAGACAATAGGTGCAGGAGTAGGCCATTCGGCCCTTCGAGCCAACACAGCCATTCAATGTGATCATGGCTGATCATCCCCAATCAGTGCCCCGATCCTGCCTTCTCCCCATATCCCATGACTTCGCTATTTTTAAGAGCCCCATCTAGCTCTCTCTTGAAAGCATCCAGAGAACCTGCCTCCACCGCCCTCTGAGGCAGAGAATTCCACAGACTCGCCACTCTCTGTGAGAAAAAGTGTTTCCTCATCTCCGTTCTAAATGGCTTATTCCTTTTTCTTAAACTGTGGCCCCTGGTTCTGGACTCCCCCAACATCGGGAACATGTTTCCTGCCTCTAGCGTGTCCAAGCCCATAACAATCTTATATGTTTCAATGAGATGCCCTCTCATCCTTCTAAACTCCAGAGTGTACAAGCCCAGCTGCTCCATTCTCTCAGCATATGACAGTCCCGCCATCCCGGGAATTAACCTTGTAAACCTACGCTGCACTCCTTCAATAGCAAGAATGTCCTTCCTCATATTAGGGGACCAAAACTGCACACAATAATCCAGGTGTGATCTCACTAGGGATCTGTACAACTGCAGAAGGACCTCTTTGCTCCCATATTCGATTCCTCTTGTTATAAAGGCAAACATGTGGAGTGGCCTTGTTATAAAGGCCACCCCAAAGACGTGCAGGTTTGCAGGTTAATCTGCCCTCTTTAAATTGACCCTAGTGTATAGGGAGTGGATGAGAAAGTGCGATAGAACTAGTATGAACAGGTCGGTTTGGGCTGAAGGGCCTGTTTCCATGCTGTATCACTAATCTAAACAAAGCTGAAAGTTTAGTGAGCTTAGGTATACAATGAATTTCGTTCAATGGCTTAGTGGGTAAATCTGTTAAAAATACCTTTCCACTTCCATAAGAAAATTTAAGTTTCAGATCAAATCGGAATCGCTTAATATTCCTACGATGTTAAACTTGAATATCTCATCTAACAACAATACCTCTCTTTTTAGTGATTCTGCAAATGATTTATGATGAGTAATATTAACTGTTTTTATTTTTAGAGGCAGCATCACCTCAGAAGTTTTGTTTTTATATGAATCTCATAAAGTACCAATGTAACAACTTTGGTAAACCCCTCGTGGAATTGAAGCTCAATCGCAGAGCAGCGTTTGGTGTGACGACACTGGTCCTGACGTCACTTAGGAGCTCCCAGAAGAGTCCTGCCTCCTGTTCCTCTGCAGGAAATGAAGTGAAAGGGAACACGTTATCACCAGATGGGAATCCTGCATTTCTAGCCGTGGTTGAGAATTGCACTGCAAATACGTTGAATTCTAACCATCAGATAAAAAGTAGTTTTAATAAATTTGCCAATCATGCGACTGCCAATTCAACGTCATCTAGTTATACCGACCGTTCATTTTGTCAGCCTCCCAAAAGATTGAAGAAGTACCATCATTTCAACACAAATTCTGCAGTTTCTGACTTCAGGTATGCCGATAAATCTACCTAACTGTTTAAAGTTAAACATCAGGTGCATGAAAACCTCTTGGCAGTATCTGTATTTAAGTTAACTGCTTTGAAAACATGTAACATTTTGAATTTTCTCTAGGGAAATTCTGCCCATCCTTTCATAACTGCTCTCGCCACGTTCCAGGTAATATCGTGCCTGGTGCATCATTACATTCTCCATTTCTCACTGCTAGTGGAATTTTAATTAATTTACTATGCTTAATCAGCAAACTGCTTAGTTGATCTTTGTGTACCTCTTGATAACTTAAATCAATAGCAAGCAATTTTTTCTTTTATAGTGATAAAATCTGCAGTTTTGAAGAATGAGGGGGGACCTCGTTGAAATTGACCGAATAGTGAAAGGCTTGGATAGAGTGGATGTGGAGAGGAAGCTTTTCAGTACCTCAGTACATGTGCTGATAATAAACCTAAACTCAAGAGGTTGCCAACGATAGATTGGAGAACTACTAAATGGATAACATTGGATAATATATACAAATTTGTATATGCAGGGACAGTTGACCATTGTTTTGGGGATGGTATATGTTATCAAAACATTTTGACCTGGATAACCTAACGAAAGATCTGATGCTGTTTAATATGGGGAAATGAAAGGTGTAAAGATTGGCAGGTTGAAATTAATGCTAAACAGTTATCGTTCATGGAGCAAGAAATGTTGATGGTTTTTGAAAATGTTATAAGTCAGTTTCTTGTCAATTAGTGGGATTCAAGGTTTAGTTTAAAGATACAGCGTAGAAACAGGCCCTTCGGCCCACCGAGTGGGCAGGCCTGTTCCTATGCTGTACTATTCTATATTCTATGACATTGGTTGAGGACGTGATTGTTCTACTACTTTAGTTCATTCATATTTAAGGCTGCAAAGGGACTGTACTTGCCATTTTGTTTTCAAATTAATTTGTCAGTCTAACTATCATTTCCACCACTATAAATGTGAAAGTCTCTGTCACTTCAGAATGATTTGTAAACCAAAGATTTCTTGCCACAGGTTGGTGATATTTCTTACTTTCAGTTCTGCTGTCAGCGGGCATTGTGAATGCACAAGGCCAGAGATTCTTAATTTTGTGGTTTTGATTAACAAGTGAATTGATGTAAAAAATATTATTGTGTTTCCAGGGGCTCTGATAATGTGAATGAGGGTAAAGGCCCGGCTGCAAGCCCTGAAACTCCACACTGCAAAAAACACAGTCGCCCCTGTGAACTGAGAGTAGTCAGAAAAGAGGGTGACAATAAAGGGAGGCAATTCTACACTTGCTCCCTGCCACGGGATCATCAGTGTGACTATTTTCAGGTGAGTGTATTAGTCTTCTCTCAAGGAATCCAAATGACCTGACACCATGGAAGTGATGCAGCAGTACAGTAGCTTGAGTGCCGTAAAAATACTGCTTATGCAACAGTAGGTGTTAAGTGTGCTGTCACTATTCACATCAGCATCCTTGTGCTTTTGTAATGTGTGCCGAGTCAAAACCCCTCACATATCTTGTTGTTTCCAACTGCTAGTCTTGCCTTTGACTAGAATACAAAGTGCTGGAGTTACTCAGCGGTCCAGGCAGCATCTATGAAGGACATGGATAGGCGACGTTCTGGGTAAGGTTCTTTTCAATATGTCACCTATCCATGTCCTCCAGAGATACTGCCTGACCCACTGAATTCCTGCAGCATTTTGTGTTCTATGCAGGATTCTAGCATCTGCAGTTCCTGTGTGTACATTTTACTTCACAGTGATTAATTAGATGAAGGCCAAAATGCTTTCCATAGTGACAATCACAAAGTATTCAATGGATATGTTCTTTGTTCAGCAGAATCTTGTTTATTTTTAAACATATTCATTTTCAGGATCTGTATGTTGGCTATAAACCCATGATTTAGTGCCTGTACCTGAAATTCCTTGACATGGTGCTGATGCATCATCATCTTGCAATGTTGCAGTTGTTCTGGTGAAAGTACTCCCGTAGTGTTGGGAATGAAGTTCCATGATGTAGACTCAACAACAATATATTTGGTCCAGCAATACATTTCCAACTTCAGGATGGTTCATAGGTTATAGGAGCAGAATTAGGTCATTCGGCCCATCAATGAGGGGGACCTCGTTGAAACTTACCGGATAGTGAAAGGTTTGAATAGAGTGGATATGGAGAGGATGTTTCCATTAGTGGGAGAGTCTAGGACTAGAGGTCATAGAGTGATACAGTGTGGAGTCCAGAACCAGGGCTCACAGTTTAAGAATAAGGGGTAGGTCATTTAGGACTGAGATGAGGAAAAACCTTTTCACCCAGAGACTTGTGAATCTCTGCCACAGAAGGCAGAGGAGGCCAATTCATTGGATGTTTTCAAGAGTGAGTTAGATATAGCTCTTAGGGCTAACTGAATCAAGGAATATGGGGAGAAAGCAGGAACGGGGTACTGATTTTGGATGCTCAGCCATGATCATATTGAATGGCGCCTGCTGGCTTGAAGGGCCGAATGGCCTACACCTGCACCTATTTTCTATGTTTCTAATTGTATGTGACTTGTAGATAATCTGCTGGTGGTGTTCCTATTAAATCTTTTCCCCTTCACCTTGAACCTATGTCCTCTGGTCCTCGATTCTCCTACTCTGGGCAATAGACAACTGCAGCATCGTTGGCAAACAACATGTCTCTGATGAGAGCTTCACGTACTTTTGTCTTTATCTGTGGCGGGTGAGGTTGAAGAGCCTGCCATCTGATCTAGTACGCAGGTAGATCCCCTCTGTTGCAGTGCCGAGGCATGTTTCAGGAGCAGAGCGAAGAAAATCCCAAAGAGTGTGGGAGCGAGGACGCAGCCTTGTTTGACACCACTGCGGATGTCGAAGGGCTCGGAGAAGCTGCCATTGAACTGCACTGTCCCCTTCGTGTTGATGTGGAAAGATTCCCTCATGCTCTACAGTTTTGGTAGGCAGCCGATCTTTGGCAGAGCCTTAAATAGGCCATCTCTGCTGACGTGGTCGAACGCCTTGGTGAGGTCAATGAAAGCAACATACAGGGGCATCCGCTGTTCTCTGCACATCTCCTGGAGCTGGCGAAGGGAGAAGACCATGTCTACTGTTGACCTTCCAGCTCGGAAACCGCACTGTAGCTTTGGGTAGACACGTTCTGCCGGCTTCTGCAGGCGGATCAAGATGACCCGAGCAAAGACCTTGCCGACGATGTTGAGGAGGGAGATGCCTCTGTAGTTGTTGCAATCGCTTCTCTCGCCCTGGTTCTTGGCAACCCTCATGTCCTGCGGTACAGCTCCTTCTTGCCAGCACTGGCAGAGGACTTCATACAAAGGAAGCAGTAAGGTAGTCTTGCAATGCTTGATCAGGTCAGGGGGAATGCCGTCGCTGCCTGGGGCCTTTCCTGGGGCCAGGCTGTCAATGGCCTAGCTGAGCTCTTCTACCGTCGTCTCTGCGTCTAACTCATCCATGGTCGGCAGGCACTCGATGGCATCAAGGGCTGTGGGGGACACAGTGTTCTCTCTCTCGAGCAGGGGTCGGAGTAGTGTTCCACCCATCTCTCCATCTGCTGTGATTACTTCCCCAGTGGAGGATTTGAGGGGGGCTGTCTTGATCTGGACTGGTCCTAATGCCTTCTTAATGCCATCGTACATTCCCCTGATGTTCCCTGTTATGGCGGCCGTGTGGATGTCCTCACTAAGCTGTGTCCAGTAGTCATTGGCGCAATGCCTGGCAGTCTGCTGAACCTTGCTCCTGGCAGCCCTGAGGATCTGCAGGTTCTTCTCGTTAGCTGACCGCTTGTACTCGGCTAGGGCGGCGCGCTTGGCTTCGATGATGGGAGTCATCTCGGTCGACTTGTCCTCAAACCAGGCGTGCGTCTTCGAGGTCTTCTTCCCAAAGCTAGCCACGGCATGATGTCCAGCAGAATTTCCCACTTCTCTGTTGCAGAGTCTCCAGGACACGAGGTGCCAAGTTCTCTCTCAAAAGCCTCTGCAAACTGTTGCACGAGATCTGGACGGGGCATCTTGCGGACATCGATGCGGGGGTTCCCCTGCTTCTTGGTACGGTAAAACCTCTTTGGCTGCAGCCTGATCTTTTTTTTAATATTTTTATTTTATTAGAAGCAAGTACAATTGTATACAATCATATTTTCTTAATACCTTTTATGTACAGCTTCTTATTTTAAAATTTTTTTGAAATAAAGAAGAAAAAGAAAAAAGTTAGATAATGAAAAATAGAAAAATGTGAGATATATAGTGTGTGAAAAGGAAAAATAAAGAATGAAATAAGAAAGTTGAGACATAGAAAATAGAAGAAAGAGAATAAATGAAAAGAAAAGAAGAAAAGAAAATAGAAGGAGATCATTTATAATCTTGACCATCCGCAGTCACGGATTAGCTTTTACACCTGTTTTGCACCATACGTTTCCAAAAAGACGACAAATGGAGACCAACTCGTTATGAATTGGTCAAATTTATCTATTAGGAGGAATCGCATTTCCTCAAGATGTGCGGTATCCAACATACTTGCAATCCACATTTTGAGCGTTGGTATTGGTGTATTTTTCCAAAATTTCAATATTAATTTTTTTGCTATTATTAAACCATAATTAAAAATTGACTTTTGAGATGAGCTCAATTTGTTCCCGTCTTCCATTACCCCAAATATAATCAATTCATTATTGGGTTCCATTTTTGTCTTAAATAATTTTGTAAATATTTCGAAAATATCACTCCAAAATCCATGAAGTTTTATACAAGAAACAAAAGAGTGTGTTATAGTTGCTTCTTGGATTAAACATTTATCGCAAATGGGCGATATATTTGGATAAAATTTATTTAATCTTGTTTTTGAGTAATATAATCTATGTAAAATTTTAAATTGGATTAGATTATGTCTTGCGTTAATCGAACACTTGTGAATGTATGTCAAATACTTTTCCCATGTAGCCTTCGTAATTTTTATCAATAATTCCCGTTCCCACTCTTCTCTAATTACCTCGGTCACAGGTAAATCTATATTTAAGATACTATTATATAAATATGCTATTAATTTTTGTGTATCAGCTTTTATATTCATTACTTCTTCTAGTAAATCAGGAGTTATTTTTTGATATCCCTGTATGTATGTCTTCAAAAAATTACAAATCTGAAAATATTTAAAATAATGAGTGTTTTTCAGTTTAAATTTTAATTGTAATTGTTGAAATGATAATAAATCTCCCATTTCATACATATCCCCGATGCTTTTAATTCCTAAACTTTCCCATTGATTATATATTTTATCCATCATAGATGGTTTAAATAAAGGATTATTCGCTATCGGTGTTAACAATGATAGGTTTCTTAATTTTAAGGATAGTTTTATTTGTTTCCATATTCTTATTGTATCTTGTATAATTGGGTTTTTCTTATATATTGTATTGTTCATTTTTTTCGGGGAGAAGAGGATTGTTCCTATATTACAGGGATAACAATCCTCTTTCTCCATTTTTATCCATTCTGTCTGTTGAGTTGAACTATCCAACCAGTAAATTATATTCTTAATATGTATTGCCCAATAGTAATACAAAAAATTAGGGAGTGAAAGTCCCCCGACATCTTTTGGTTTACATAAGTGTTCTTTTTTAATTCTATGTGATTTGTAATCCCAAACAAAATTAGTAATATTAGCATTCAGTTTAGAGAAGAAATATTTTGGTACATATACTGGTATAGATTGAAATAAGTATAATAACTGTGGTAAGAAGCTCATTTTAATAGCATTTATTCTGCCTATTAATGATAAAGGGAGTGTTTTCCAAAATTTTATCATTATATTAAGTTTATTTATTAAGGGTATAAAATTAGCGTTGAATAAAGCTTTATGTTTTCTAGTAATCTGTATACCCAGATATTTGAATTTTTCTGTTGCTATTTTAAAGGGGAATTTCAATAAGTGTGTGGATTCTTGAGGTTTTAACGTCATAATTTCACTTTTGTTCCAATTTATTCTATATCCTGAAAAGGACCCAAATTCCTCTATTAAATTTAATAAATTTGGTATACTCGTTTGTGAATTTGTTATATATAACAAAATATCGTCTGCATACAATGAAATTTTATTATTTGAGTCCCTAGTATTATAACCCTGAATATTCGGATGGCTTCTTATACTTTCAGCCAGAGGTTCTATCATAAGGGCAAATAGCAGGGGTGATAAAGCACATCCCTGCCTATTACCCCTTGATAATTGAAATTTTTGAGATAACATGCTGTTAGTTAATATTCTTGCCATCGGTTTATCATATAATAATTTCACCCATGCAATAAAATTCTCTCCCATATTAAATTTTTGTAATACTATGTATAAATACTGCCATTCTACCTGATCAAATGCTTTCTCTGCGTCCAAAGAAATAATTGCTAAGTCTTTTTCTTCCTTTTTATGTGAGTACATTATATTAAACAGGCGTCTCAAATTATTAAATGAATATCTTTTGGGTATAAACCCCGTTTGATCAGGGTTTATCAATTTACTAATATATTTGCTTAGTCTTCTAGCTAAGGTCTTTGCTAGAATTTTCTGGTCGGTATTTAGAAGTGATATAGCTCTATATGAACCCGGTTCCTCTAGATCTTTATCTTGATCTAGAGCAGCCTGATCTTATAGGCAATAGACAATAGGTGCAGGAGTAGGCCATTCGGCCCTTCGAGCCAGCACCGCCATTCAATGTGATCATGGCTGATCATCCCCAATTAGTACCCCGTTCATGCCTTCTCCCCATATACCCTGACTCCACTATTTTTAAGAGCCCTATCTAGCTCTTTCTTGAAAGGATCCAGAGAACTGGCCTCCACTGCCCTCTGAGGCAGAGAACTCCACAGACTCACCACTCTCTGTGAGAAAAAGTGTTTCCTCGTCTCCGTTCTAAATGGCTTACTGCTTATTCTTAAACTGTGGCCCCTGGTTCTGGACTCCCCCAACATCGGGAACATGTTTCCTGCCTCTAGCATGTCCAAACCCTTAACAATCTAGATGCCAGCTGATCTACATTGGTGAGACCAAGCGGAGACTTGGCGATCGTTTCGCCGAACACCTCCGGTCGGTCCGCAATAACCAACCTGACCTCCCGGTGGCTCAGCACTTCAACTCCCCCTCCCATTCCGTATCTGACCTCTCTGTCCTGGGTCTCCTCCATGGCCACAGCGAGCAACACCGTAAATTGGAGGAAATGTACCTCATATTCCGCTTGGGCAGTCTACATCCTGGGGGCTTGAACATTGAATTCTCCCAATTCTGCTAGCCCTTGCTGTCCCCTCCCCTTCATCAGCCATCTGGTTGTCTCCTCCCCTCCCCCAGCCCTCGGGCTCCACCTCCGCCTTTTTCCTTTTTTCATTTCTTCTCCCCACCCCGTATCAGTCTGAAGAAGGGTTTCGGCCCGAAACGTTACCTATTTCCTTCGCTCCATGGATGCTGCTGCACCCGCTGAGTTTCTCCAGCATTTTTGTGTACCCTTAACAATCTTATATGTTTCAATGAGATGCCCTCTCATCCTTCTCAACACCAGAGTGTACAAGCCCAGCTGCTCCATTCTCTCAGCATATGACAGTCCCGCCATCCCGGGAATTAACCTTGTAAACCTATGCTGCACTCCCTCAATAGCAAGAATGTCCTTCCTCAAATTAAGGGACCAAAACTACACACAATACTCCAGGTGTGGTCTCACTAGTGCTCTGTACAACTGCAGAAGGACCACTTTGCTCCTATATTCGATTCCTCTTGTTATAAAGGCCAACATGCCATTCGCTTTCTTCACTGCTTGCTGTAGCTGCATGCTTACTTTCATAGACTGATGAACAAGGACCCCCAGATCCCGTTGTACTTCCCCCTTTTCCCAACTTGACGCCATTTAGATAGTAATCTGCCTTCCTGTTTTTGCGTGTGCGAGCACCTCCTGCAGATCTCTACAATGCTGGGAAAGTCAGTATCCGTGGTTGTGTCCACCACTTCCTTCTGGTTTGATTGGATTAGCCTACAAAGCAAAGATTTTTGCTTGGATGTTGTCAGCTCCCATAGCTTTAGCCTTTGCAAGTGAGGGGGATTTGAAGGAAGCTCCCGACTGGGAACGTCATATCTTCGTTCCCACCACAGATAGTACCTTGTGTTTTGCTCTGTCAGCATCTGCATTTCCTTGTGTCTCCATTCTCAGTTTGGGATTAGATTGTGACAGTTAGATGGAGTGTTGGTGGCTTCGAAGTATGCTGGGCATCAATTATCTCAAAATTCTCAAAGAAATCCAAAATATTGTTATGACTTTTTCATTATCAGTTTAAGATCTAATCAGGCAAATATTAACGGACAAAACACACGTTAAAAGAGAATTTTGTGCAGAACTCAAGCTTTTGATTAGTAAATAGCATTATACCAAATAGATACATAGATACATAGAAAATAGGTGCAGGAGTAGGCCATTCGGCCCTTCGAGCCTGCACCGCCATTCAATATGATCATGGCTGATCATCCAACTCAGTATCCCGTACCTGCCTTCTCTCCATACCCCCTGATCCCCTTAGCCACAAGGGCCACATCTAACTCCCTCTTAAATATAGCCAACTGGCCTCAACTACCCTCTGTGGCAGAGAGTTCCAGAGATTCACCACTCTCTGTGTGAAAAAGTTTTTCCTCATCTCGGTCTTAAAGGATTTCCCCCTTATCCTTAAGCTGTGACCCCTTGTCCTGGACCTCCCCAACATCGGGAACAATCTTCCTGCATCTAGCCTGTCCAACCCCATAAGAATTTTGTACATTTCTATAAGATCCCCTCTCAATCTCCTAAATTCTAGCGAGTATAAGCCAAGTCTATCCAGTCTTTCCTCATATGAAAGTCCTGACATCCCAGGAATCAGTCTGGTGAACCTTCTCTGCACTCCCTCTATGGCTATAATGTCCTTCCTCAGATTTGGAGACCAAAACTGTACGCAATACTCCAGGTGTGGTCTCACCAAGACCCTGTACAACTGCAGTAGAACCTCCCTGCTCCTATACTCAAATCCTCTTGCTATGAAAGCCAACATACCATTCGCTTTCTTCACTGCCTGCTGCACCTGCATGCCTACTTTCAATGTCTGGTGTACCATGACACCCAGGTCTCGCTGCATCTCCCCATTTCCTAATCGGCCACCATTTAGATAATGGTCTGCCTTCCCGTTTTTGCCACCAAAGTGGATAACCTCACATTTATCCACATTATACTGCATCTGCCAAACATTTGCCCAGTCACCCAGCCTATCCAAGTCACCTTGCAGTCTCCTAGCATCCTCCTCACAGCTAACACTGCCCCCAGCTTAGTGTCATCTGCAAACTTGGAGATGTTGCTTTCAATTCCCTCATCCAGATCATTAATATAAATTGTAAATAGCTGGGGTCCCAGCACTGAGCCTTGCGGTACCCCACTAGTCACTGCCTGCCATTGTGAAAGGACCCGTTTACTCCTACTCTTTGCTTCCTGTTTGCCAGCCAGTTCTCTATCCACATCAATACTGAACCCCCAATACCGTGTGATTTAAGTTTGTATCCTAATCTCTTATGTGGTACCTTGTCGAAAGCCTTCTGAAAGTACAGATACAACACATCCACTGGTTCTCCCCTATCCACTCTACTAGTTACATCCTCGAAAAATTCTATAAGATTCGTCAGACACGATTTACCTTTCGTAAATCCATGCTGACTTTGTCCAATGATTTCACCACTTTCCAAATGTGCTGCTATCCCATCTTTAATAACTGTAGCAGTTTCCCCACTACCGATGTTAGACTAACTGGTCTGTAATTCTCTCTCCCTCCCTTCTTAAAAAGTGGGGTTACGTTTGCTACCCTCCAATCCTCAGGAACTACTCCAGAATCTAAAGAGTTTTGAAAAATTATCACTAATGCATCCACTATTTCTGGAGCTACTTCCTTATGTACTCTGGGATGCAGCCTATCTGGCCCTGGTGATTTATCGGCCTTTAATCCATTCAATTTACCCAACACCACTTCCCGACTAACCTGGATTTCACTCAGTTCCTCCATCTCCTTTGACCCGCGGCCCCCTGCTATTTCCGGCAGATTATTTATGTCTTCCTTAGTGAAGACGGAACCAAAGTAGTTATTCAATTGGTCCGCCATATAGTATAGTATATAGTATTTTAATGACCACACAGCCAAGCTGGTGGAATTTTGGGTTGTCAGCAGCGATACAATAATAAGAACACACAACCACAATAAAAAAATGTAACACAAAGATCCACCACAGCATTCAACACTGTGGTGGAAGGCACAAAAATTTGGCCAATCCTCCTCCATTTCCCCTCCGTGAACAGGACCAGAGTCCAGAGTCAGTCCAGGATCGGCTCTTCCTCACCGGAGACCGCGGCTTTAAGTTGTTGTAGCCCGCAGGCCGGCTGTCGAGATTTAAAGTCTCCGCCGCAGCCAGAAGCACCGTAGACTGCAGGGCCGGCGGTCGAAGCTCCCCTCCAGGGGTGTTGGTAAGTCCATGCCGGCCCCGCGGTAGAAGTTAGCCGCGGGCCGGCAGTGATGGCTTCTTCTGTAGACGCCGCACCAGCTGGAGCTCTGCAGACCGCGACTTCAGGCTGCAACTTCAGGCTGCCGGCTGCCCCGGGCCAGCGAAACGGAGCGCTCCCCTTCAGCGAGCCCCAGCGAGGGCTCACCCGCTCCACGCCGAGAGTCCACGCTGCGCCCGCCGCTGAAACCCCGGGCGTGTCTCCGGGAAAGGCCGCGCCGATCCTTGATGTTAGGCCACGGGGGAGGCGACCTGGAAAAGGTCGCCTCTCCATGGAGGAGGCGACCGAATCGATTTCCCCCTTACCCCCCACACCACCCCCACACAAGACACACAAAGAAACACACCATACATACTTTAAAACATACTAAAAAATAAGAAAAAGTTGAAAAAACTGACGCGCTGCTGACATGGCCGCTGCCCAGAGCAGCGATGGCCACCTGCAGCACCACAGGGAAATGCCAGCATCCAAAATGGCCGCCCCCGGCTTCACACTCATTGACTTCTGGCTGCCTGTAGCTAAAATGGCGGTGGTGAAGGGTGGGGGGGAGGGGGAAGAGAGAGAGGGTCATGGGGGGAACATGACTCTTTGGGGAAATGAGAGGAGAATAGATGGTGAACGTGGGAGAGAGAGAGATAGAAGGGGTAGAGAGAGGGAGGGGGGGGTGTATGCGTGCGTGTCGGGATTGCCTATTCACCAACCCCTCTCCCTTCTCCCCTCCCCTCATTCCTTCCCACCCTCTCGCTCTCTCTCTCCCTCTCTCCATCTCCCTCTCTCTCTCTCCATCTCTCTCTCTCTCGCTCCTCTTTTCCCGGTGGCCATTTTGTTGTCAACCTCCATAGTTGGCCAATCTTCAATCCCTCCTTAATCTCACCCCTGGAGCCCTGCTGACCCCGGGTTCTTCCCTGGGAGAGCGCCCCGTTGGGAGGGAGGGAGGGAGGAAGGGAGGGGCACGGAGGCAGACATGCTGGAGAAGCCACTTGACCTGATGGTGGCCATTTTGTTGTCAACCTCCATAGTTGGCCAATCTTCCATCCTTCCTTAATCTCACCCCTGGAGCCCTGCTGACCCCGGGTTCTTCCCCGGGAGAACGCCCCGTTCGGAGGGAGGGGGGAATTGAGAGGAAATGAGGGCACAGAGGTGGAAATTGTGAGAAAAGGGTTAATAGGGATGGTTGATTTATACTAGAACTCTGAAAAGTATAACTTAGAAAGAAATAAGGTGTCAGCAGAAGCCAGACTGCTGGTAGAATAAAGTAACAATATACACAACAGAGAGAAATTCTAGATAAAAAAGTAGCAAACAGATAGAAACTTCAGCAGAAGCCTTACGAGTCTTTGACGTTGGGTGGACGTTCCAGGACGTTCTCGTGGGAATGTGGGCTTTATGTTATGATTGGAAGAAGCTCAATGTGGAGAGATGAGGGTGTGACAATAGTGAAATGAAATGTATAAAGATAGAAAGCATCTCCATCTTCGTTGTGCCTCTAGGGGACAGCAGAGGAGAGGCACCTATTCTGCAGAATATTATCTTAATAAAAACTTATTTGCCGGACTTTGTATCTAAAGCGTTTGTGATTTTGAATCTCACAATTTGGGGGCTCGGTTCCGGGATTTAATTACTCTGGACAGCTGACGGGAGTACACGGACGAAGAGAAGGTGCACCCCGCTGAGTTCAGCGGTCTCAGACTCCTTGCTTACCGTCAGAAGGTTTGAGCGAGTGATGCCCGGACCAAACAGAGACTCGGCAAAGAAGTGAAAGTGGTTGGAGATTAGTTGGAGATCGCGAAAAGTCAATCGAGCAATTTCTGTGCACAGAACCCAGGTAGGAATAATGACTAATAAAGTACTTCCTGGGCGATTGAAAAGACCTTGTGGTTAACGCCCTGAAGGATTCAGGGGTCTGTACCGGCAAGGCAAACTGAAAAGGGAGGGGAAAAGCCTGTAGGCCAAATCCCCGCATTCTGCCCAATAGTCCGTTGGGGCAAATGCTGAACTACTGGGGAGCAGGAAATACCCAGGGGTTGGAGTAGACAACAATGATAAGGTATAGTCCATTGGGGCAAATGCAGAGCCGCGGGGGGCCAAAATACCCAGGGAAGAGAGAAGACAGGGTCTCTGGCGCTGTAAGGCAGCAACTCTACCACTGCGCCACAAAGTGCTGGAATAAGTCAGCTCACTCCATAGATCTCAGCTTCACTTTATCCTTCCACAGGGTCCACACGCTCAATCAAAGCTCCTCCACTTACCTGACCTCCACACAGGATCACAAACCTGCCTTTCTCCAGACCAGGCCCCCCGGTGACTGCGGAGTTACTCCAGCACTTTGCCTTTTTATGTAAACGAGCATCTGCAGTTCCGGGCGTCCACCCCTCATTAGAACGCGTTAGACCGATCGTGCGCAGCACAAAACCTTCCATGAGGAAAACGTTCTAACTTTTTGTAAACAAAATGTTTTACCAGAATGTCGCCTGGATTCGAGAGCTTCAGCTACAGGGCGAGCTTAGGGACAGTTAGGGTCGACTCTCAGAATCTTTTTACACCAGGCTGGAAATGTCCAAGACTAGTTGGTATCGCTGTAAGGAGAGAGGGGGAAAGTTTAATGGGGATGCGCGGGGCAGTGGTGGGGGCCTCATGTGCCTGACCTGGGGAGGTGGTGGAGGCAGATATGACAGGGGTGTTTAAGAAGCTTTTAGGTGGGCATGTGGAAGTGGAGGGGAGAGAGGGATATGGATCATGTACAGGCAGATGAGAGTTTAACCTGGCGTCATGTTCGGCACAAACATTGTGGGCCGAAGGGCCCGTTCCTGTGCTGTACTGCCCTACGTTCTAACCATCCAATCACAAACTAGAGAGCAGACCCCACCTACCATCTACTGCATTGGCAGATGTTTCTGCCGCTCACCTCCGGCGACAAACTCTTTGAATCCCTTCTTTCTGGGAGGCGACTCCAGACTATCAAAGCTGCTACAGTCAGACATAAAACAGCTTTTTCCCATGAGCAGTAACTCTATTCAACAGCCAAAAGACCGTAGCCTCTTTTTACTCCGGTACTTTATTTTCACATGTTTGAATTATAATATTTTATTTTTTATTGTCTACAGAATATCTTGTTGTTACCTGCGAGCAAAGCACCAATTTAAATGCCTTGGATGTGGACCTACTTGGCTAATAACATTTTTATTCATTCATTATTATTCATTGAAGACAATAGACAATAGGTGCAGGAGTAGGCCATTCTGCCCCTCGAGCCAGCACCGCTATTCACCGTGATCATGCCAATCATCCACAATTAATACCCTGTTCCTGCCTTCTCCCTATATCCCTTGACGCCGCTATCTTTAAGAGCTCTGTCCAGCTCTCTCTTGAAAGCATTCAGAGAATCGGCTTCCACCACCATCTGCGGCAGAGAATTTCACAGACTCTCAACACTCTGTGTGAAAAAGTTTTTCCTCAACTCCGTTCTAAATAAATTACCCCTTATTCTTAAACTATCCCTCAGACTATCTTTAATCAGACGTTACCTTGCACTAATCGATATTCCCTTAATCCTATATCTGTACACTGTGGATGGGTTGATTGTAATCCTGTATTGTCCTTCCACTAACTGGTTAGCACACAACAAAAAAAGCTTTACACTGTACCTCTCCCTGTAGCTGAAGCCCTCTAATCCAGGCAGTATTCTGGGAGAACATTTTGTTTTCATAAAGTTAGAACAGTCTCGTCGTAAAACATTTTGTGGTTGAAACGTCAGGCTGGGACACTTGCACCCCGCTGAGTTACTCCAGCACTTTGCATCTTTTTTTAAAAGTACGCAGGCATCTACAGTTCCTCATGGCTATGTTTTCATTTTTTTAGTACGCACCGACCAGCGATAACCTGTTCACTAGGTCTACCCTACTCACTGGGGGCAATTTTCAGAATTAATCTACACACCTGCACATCTTTGGAATGTGGGAGGAAATCGGAGCACACGGAGAAAACACACACAGTCACAGAGAGAACGTACAAACTCTAGTCCCACCTGCCTGAATTTGGCCCATGTCCCTCTCAACCTTTCCAGACCTGTCAAAATGTATTTTAAATCAAAGATAAGAAACAAAATGCTGGAGTAACTCAGCGAGACGGGCAGCATCTCTGGCGAGAAGGAATGGGGACGTTTCATGTTGAGACCCTTCTTCAGAGTGATGACGAGAGTGGCCACAGAGATAAAATGTAGTCAGAGACAGTGAGAATGTTAAACTGAGTTATTTTTTCAATCTAAAGTCAAGAAAACTTGACTCAAATGCTTGTAGCTGTTGGAATTGATTCTTTATTCAGTACTGAGACAATTCTTTGAACCTTCCAACACAGAGCTAGAAGCTCCGGGGCAGCTCCAAAGTATTTGTGTTTTTGATACAAACTCATTGCTTTATATAGGTATTTAGACATTTCAAATACAGAGGGTAGGACAACTGGTAACCAATCATCTGAGTCCTTTTGGTGATTTACAACATCAGTCACAGGATATCCCCTTTCCTGACGTCTTTTTACAATCTTTGTTTGTCTATGGTATAACTCTATAACTGTTTTAGAATTATTTTATTTCAACACAGCAAAACCCCTGTAGGCTTTTATCAAAGACCACTCTTCAAAATATAAGATACATACAATGATCACTCAAGTCATACACACTTTCTATACCAAGAGAAAAGATATTTCTATAAAACTAAACAATTTCTCTAAGTCTAAAGTGTACCTTTCTACTAAGACAATACATTGTATAATTGGTGTTACTATAATTTTACACATTTTGAAATACCATTACCTATGTCTTTAAAACATTAATTATATAAGTTTGCTGAATTACAGTTTCTAAGTTCAAAACGCACATTTCCATCTCCCATCCAAAGATACATGGGTCGTAAATCTGTCAATTTAGTTAATATGAGTTTGGTGCCTTTCCTGTTATCGGGAAGCAGGATTTCCAATCTCATGTACCAGACAAAACACAAGGTACAAGGTACAACCCAGACCATTACGTCAGAATTCCATCTGCTTCAACCTTCTATAAACAACTCCCTCAATCTAATTATTTCTCAAAGCAACTATTCCTTCACTTACATCTTATTCCTTATCACACTCATAATTTTACACAGCCACGGCTAACTGCAGTCTATCATCTCTCAGCCTTGAATTCTGTCTCAAACCTAGCATAACAAGCCATAACTCTTCACGTTTATGTCACATTCAGAGCTCAAAAATGTGCCATAGAGACAGAGCAGATGGCCTAAGAAGAAGCCCCTTATTCAGCTTCCCATTCTTCAACACAAAGCCATATCAAATACAATTTCCTCCAGTGCTATAATTGCCCCCAAACAATAACCTAAGCTAAGCAGGTTCAGGTTCAGGCCTCCATGTTTTGATTCATCTTTGCCTGTGTGTATGTGTCAGTTTGCACTTTATTTCAGTTCAGGGAAACTTTTAAGCTTTTCTTTTGCAATTCACCTGGCTTATATAAAAGTCTCTATCCAAGCCGTTCTATTTGTATAATATTTCCTCATTCCTCACTCTGGTCATTCTATGACCACTAATAGGATAATAACACAAGGCAGAGATTCATCAGCATTGGCTTATTAGTCATCCAAGTTTATACCTAACCTCGAGATGCTTTATAGCCCCCAAAACCTGGACCACGTAGGTCAGCAGGCTGGCTTGTTGACACCAATGCTGTTCCCTACTTCTCTGCTGTGCTTCCAACCCTAGCCCTTATGGTGCTCAATTATTCTGGACTTAATAACATTCCTCCTTCTCCACATTATTAAGTCTATTACACTCCTCCTCCATCATTTCCTTCTCTACCTGCTGGTTCACACGTCTCTACTTCCATCAGACTCCAACATCGTAATGTCTTCTAGGTGCCGCAAAAAGTCCTGCCCACCAGTTTCCACATTATCCAAGGCTGTCATTAGTCTGGTGATGATACATTTAACAATAGCAATTCCCACTAACAAACACATGATCACTATTGCTGCATTTATGGCCATGCTGATGATCCAATTATATAATCCCCCAAAACCCCAGTTTCCCCATCCAACACCCTCCTCCATTCCATCAAGCAGGGTAGTAATGTCCTCTTGATGTTTGGTGATATTACTAGTTCTATTCTGAACTCCCATCATACATTTATCTTTTACAATAGCACACGTCCCTCCCTCACGGGCCAACAGATAATCTAAGGCATATCTATTCTGTAAAGAGAACAGACGCATTTCTGATAGTTGGGTTTTTATTGCCTCCAAGGCGCCAGTAGTGGCATTTCCCAAAATGGTTAGTCCACAAATCATATAGTTTCGATGTTTTGCTGCCAACCCTCCCCCTACACCTCTGAAAGTAAGCAGGCTTAGTACTCCCCATCCCGCAGCATCCCACCTAGATGTTCCCATTGTAGTTGGGTTTCTCCAATTGGCACAGAATTCGGCGGATATTGCCCTGCGCAGAGTCCTTTGGTTTTGTCGGGACCAACTCTCTGGGCAGAGAACGGTGGTGGGGACAAGGGTCCCGATGGCTACGTTCTTTGGAAAAGGAGGTTTTAGCACATTGGTCCCTTTGTCATTGAAAAAGAAGTAATACCCTTCCTCGGTGTATATGGACCCATGACAGTCCATGCGTGTATTAATCACCTCGCCACCCTTTGCCCAGTCCATCCAATTGCTTGAAATCCAATTGGTGTATCTTGGGATGGGCAAGTGATAGAATCCTACAGTTAGATGGGTTCCATTGGCCCACCCACAAAGCACTTGAAACCCTGCAGAGACTGGGATGCATCTTTTGGGAATGGTGCATTGGATGCCCTTAGATGTGCTGTTGCAACTAGGTTGTCGTGGGGTTCGTACTATGCACGTAATGTTGGAAGGGACGTCAACAACTATGCACCCGTATCCCTGGTTAGTGAAGCATCATCCGTATTGTCTATTGTCGGTGTTAGGGGTAAAGTTACACGGCATTAGTGGTTCTACTCTGGTACCCGAAGAGTTTTGACAGCCTGGGTATGAATGTTTATTGTCGCCAGGTAATGGCAAACAGTTAGCTGGTGGGGCTAAGAACTCGTCATAATAGATGGTGACAGCTTTGACCGGAACTGGCATCTCATCTTGACACTTTACTAATCGTTAAATCCTTCCCCACTCAGGAGATACTGTAAATAGGCTAATAACAGATTTCATAGTGGGGTAACACACAACTTGCCCTTTACCAAATAATTCATTATGGGCCCGTATAAACACGTTAGTGTCTTTTTCTTCAAATTCTCCCTTTTCCCGTATTTGTTGTTCAGGTTCTGTCCTTTGGAGGCCCGGGTGGACCTGTAATGCTACTTGATAACATAGTCCATCATACAAGTGTTTATTTAGAGTTCGGTCCTCCCCAGGGTTCCTCCTGCAAGATAAGTCAACCCTGCATATCCGGTACCCACATGGAAACTCCCAGAGTGACTGATCAATTAGGTAGAGGCTTCAGTTAGTCTGTTGCATTTTGCCATGGCAGTAGTTAAATTTAATTATGTTCCATCTTCCGAGGACTTCTGGGCCTCTGCATTGTACAACATCTCCTTTGCAGAGGTGAAATATCCTATATGCGTGTCCTGGGACACATCGTCGAATCTCTCCTTTATTTCCCTCTGTCTGCAGAAGCATTAGGTTGCATGGCAGGATAAATCGCCTCATTTGAATGTATCTGCAAATGAATGCAAAAGCTTACAAAAAGTTCATTTCTTACTTAATTGACTTAATCAACTATTCACTCAAGTTAACCATCATTCAGTCAGTCAGTCCAGTAATCAGTCGCATATTCTTAACCATATAGCAGAATAAGGATTCAAAACTAAACTTATAATGCTACAACTAAACGTATAATGATACAACTAAACTTATAATGATACAACTCCCAAACAAAGCAGCAATGTAAAAACTAAAAACTCTGAGTTGAAAATAAAATGACTCTTCTCCCCCCTTATGATTGGGCTCCCCAATCAGTTTGCAATGGTGCAGATGAACCCATGCAGCACGACCCTCGACCTTGGCAGCGGTTGGAGCGGTGAGGAGGACCTGGAAGGGACCATCCCAACGTGAGTCCAAGTGCTTACGCTTCCAGTTCCTGACCAGCACATAGCAACATGTCTCAATATTAGATGGAACTTTGAGCGCTGGCGCCTCACCATTTGCAGCCCTGACCTGTGAATGAGAAGTTCGCAAAGCACGGGTTAAAGTTAATACATAGGATGTCATTTCCTCAGTCATCTGGTAGAAATGGACCGCTGCGGGGGCATGGAAATGGACCGCCTGGTCATTCCATGGCATCCGTAAAGGTCGACCATATATTACTTCCGCAGGCGTCAGTCGTGCCGTACCAGAAGGAGTGGTCTGTATCTGAAAAAGAGCTACAGGAAGCAGTTTAAACCATGTTAAGCCAGTCTGTGCCACTAATTTAGCTCATTTAGTTTTCAAAGTCTGATTTGCCCGTTCCACCAATCCGGCGGCCTGAGGTCTACATGCACAATGGAGCTGTTGATGTATCTGTAATTGTTGGCACATTTCTTTGTTTACTGCAGCAATAAAATGAGGACCTTTATCGGAACTTAAACGCGCAGGAACACCGAATCGCGGTATGATTTGGCGTAACAATATTTTTACAATGGTAGACGCCTTATTGTCAGTGGTCAGGTATGCATCAATCCATTTACTGAAAACATCGACAATTACAAGAACATACTTATAACACTGACACCTTTTCAACTCAATGTAGTCCATTTGCAAGGTCTCAAATGGACCTGCTGGTATAAAGGGGTCTTACCTGGTTCACAGGGCAAGCCTTTACCTGGATTATGTTGCTGGCAAATCAGACATCGCTGGCTGACATGCTGGGCCAAGTCCAGAAGTTTTGGATGCCACCAGGTGTCTAAAAGCATATCATTTCCGGCCTTGGCACCACAATGAGTTGCAAAGTGTACACATTCAATAATCCATAACGCAAGTTCATCAGACATGCAAGTCTGGCCTGCAGGCGTAACCCATAAGCTAGTGACAGGATCAAACACACAGCCCTGGTCCTGCCACAGCTGTTTTACCTGTGCAGGAGCGTCCTCCTGTATTTGAAGTACTTCCTGGATGGTTGGCATTCCTTTTTCCGGGGGAGACTGATTCTTACTGGAATTTTTAGTCTGCCTCATCATTCGGGGCACAACAACCTGGTTAGTCCAAGAAGCTTTGTTTAGCGGCACCATTGGCAAGGCGATTGCCGATAACTATAGGGCTCTGGCCTGATGTGTGGGCACAAACTTTAATAACTGCAAGCTGACTGGGCAATTGGATTGCCTGTAAAAGGTTGGAAACTAACCTGGTGTGAAATAACTGTTCCTGATGAGGTCAGGAAGCCTCGATTTTTCCACAATTGCCCATAATCGTGAACGATTCCGAAAGCATACTGTAAATCAGTGTAAATATTTTACCTTATTACAGACACTAAGATTATTGTCAGATAATTTAAAATCAGGAAATGTTAGACATTTATCCTCTTTGGTTCTACAGATCATAACAGCATTCTTACTAGCATTATATTTAATGTCATGTTCCACACCATATACAGAACATATAGTATGGAGCTGCTGGAGACCAACGCTAGATGGACTAAAGATCACAAGATCATCTGCATACATAATATGGTTCAGTAAAATATTACCAATCACGCACCCAGTGTTACAGGCCTTCAATTGTTTAGACAGATCATCAATATATAGATTAAAAAGGTCTGGGGACAAAATTCCCCCTTGTCTAACACCATTGGTATCCCCAAATGGATAAGTCCCATTAGGGTCTTTTTACCCTTACACTTCCTTAGTTCTATCCATACTGACGCCACATCTCCTGTTTCAATGTCACCCCTTGCAAGGGACTGAATTTCATTCCTCACCAACAGAGCTACCCCAGCCCCTCTGCCCACCTGTCTGTCTATTCTATAGGAGATATATCCTTGAATATTCAGTTCCCATCACCAGGCCTCTTGCAGCCATGTCTCTGTAATTCCTACAACAAGCCGTGCGCATGAGTTTAGTTTTAGTTTTAGAGATGCAGTGGAAACAGGCCCTTCAGCGCACCAAGTCTGCGAAGGATATTTAAAATAAAAGGGCTGTTTAAAGTTCACCAGCTGAAACTTTTTATAAAAATCGAATTGGAAGGAAATGTGAAGAATCATAATGAAATGTTCCCAAGAGCTGGCATCATTCCGGAGGAGCACATGGTAATTTTGATAACCAATTCGACAGAGATATTTGGGTCTCCAATTCATGGTTCAAAGATGCAAAAAGTTGGGTCTTCAAGTGAAGCTTTGACTAAGTCAAACCCTATTTTAAAAGAATTTTAAATTAAAAGGAGTCTGCAGATGCTGTAAACGAGTTCACGTGGAAGAATAAGCAACGGTTAAACAAGCCAATTTATTTCATTTGAAGTGAAAATGCAATTTGTCCAATTTAAACAAGTTTGCCTGAACCATGGATATTTGCCCAGCCTCAAAGATTCACGTTTTCTCACCCCATCAACAAAAAAAGCATGATTAGTTCAAAACGGAATAGATTATTCTGCAGAGGCATCGTTTAAGACTCGGCTGAATCCAACATTCCTAAAGCACTATCATAATTAACTTGTTTAAGAAAGAACTGCACATGCTGGAAAAATCGAAGGTTGACAAAAATGCTGGAGAAACTCAGCGGATGAGGCAGTATGCATCTAGACGCCGCCTCACCTGCTGAGTTTCTCCAGCATTTTTGTCTACCATAATTAACTCACTCCCTTCTCCCAGGAGATGGGTATATGGAACAAGCTGCCAGAGGAGGTAGTGGAGGCATAATAAGGGTTTTACAGTGCAATATGTTACACTACTGTTGTGCTGCTACGTAACCCACTCCATGACACACTGAGGAACACCTTCAGCAACAGACTGGTTCCACCAAGATGCAGCACAGAACGCCACAGGAGATCCTGCTCCCCTATGGCTATCAAACTGTACAACTCCACCCCCTTCTGTCATGGGGTAGACTGACTAACCCCCTCCCCCTCCCCAATCTTTGCACATCCGCAATCCTTTCCACTCATCACTTTAATTTCATGTTTCATGTTTAGTTTAGTTTAGAGATACAGCGCAGAAACAGGCCCTTCGGCCCACCGGGTCCGTGGCAACCAGCGATCCCCGCACATTAACACTAACCAGCGATCATCCCGTACACTAGCACTACTCCACACACTAGGGACATTTACAATGTTACCAAAGCCAATTAACCTACAATCCTGTACGTCTTTGGTGTGTGGGAGAAAACCGAAGATCTCAGAGAAAACCCACGCAGGTCACGGGGAGAACGTACAAACTCCGTATAGACAGCACCCGTAATCGGGATCGAACCTGGGTCTCCGGCGTGCATTTACTGTGAGGCAGCAACACTACCGCTGCGCCACCATGACCGTCTTTATCTTGTATTGTATGACTGTTGGCAGAACAATTTCCCTCCTTGGATAGATAAAGTTCTATCCTATCGTAAGTCAGCATTTAATAGTTCAGTTTGTGACATATGACAATAAAACACTCTTGACAGGTACATGGATAGGATAGGTATGGAGAGATATGGAACAAATGCAGGCAGGAGGAACTAGTGTAGATGGGGCATCTTGGTCAATGTGGGCAAGACAAAATGTGCAGGAACAGCAGATGCAGGTTTACACTGAAGATAGACACAAAATGCTGGAGTAACTCAGCAGGACAGGCAGATTACAACTCAGCGATATGAATATTGATTTCTCCAACTTCAAGTAACCCTTGCCTTCCCTCTCTCTCCACCCATCCCCAACCCTAGTTAGAAACATAGAAAATAGGTGCAGGAGTAGGCCATTCAGCCTTTCGAGCCTGCACCGCCATTCGATATGATCATGGCTGATCATTCAACTCAGTATCACATCCCTGCCTTCTCTCCATACCCCCTGATCCCTTTAGCCACAAGGGCCACATCTAACTCCCTCTTAAATATAGCCAATGAACTGGCCTCAACTACCTTCTGTGGCAGAGAATTCCACAGATTCACCACTCTCTGTGTAAAAAATGATTTTCTCATCTCGGTCCTAAAAAACTACCCTCTTATCCTTAAACTGTGACCCCCTAGCTCTGTACTTCCCCAATATCGGGAATAATCTTCCTGCATCTAGCCTGTCCAACCCCTTAAGAATTTTGTAAGTTTCTATAAGATCCCACCTTAATCTTCTGAATGCTAGCGTGTATAAGCCGAGTCTATCCAGTCTTTCTTCATATGAAAGTCCTGCCATCCCAGGAATCAGTCTGCTGAACCTTCTCTGTACACCCTCTATGGCAAGAATATCTTTCCTCAGATTAGGAGACCAAAACTGTATGCAATACTCCAGGTGTGGTCTCACCAAGACCCTGTACAACTGCAATAGAACCTCCCAGCTCTTATACTCAAATCATTTTGCTATGAATGCTAACATACCATTTGCTTTCTTCACTGCCTGCTGCGCCTGCATTCCTACTGTCAATGACTGGTGTGCCATGACACCCAGGTCTCGTTGCATCTCCCCTTTTCCTAATCGGCCACCATTCTCCAACTAGCTTCATTGTCCTGTGAAACGTCACCTATCCCTGTTCTACACAGATGCTGCCTGACCCGCTGAGTTACTCCAGCAATCTGTGAAACGTCATCTATCCAGGTTCTTCACAGATGCTGCCTGACACGCTGAGTTACTCTAGTACTCTGTGAAACGTCACCTACCCATGTTCTCCACAGATGCTGCCTGACCCGCTGAGTTACTCCAGCACTCCGTGAAATGTCATCTATCCATGTTATAACCATATAACCATATAACAATTACAGCACGGAAACACGCCATCTCGGCCCTTCTAGTCCGTGCCGAACACTTATTTTCCCCTAGTCCCATCTACCTGCACTCAGACCATAACCCTCCATTCCTTTCCCATCCATATACCTATCCAATTTATTTTTAAGTGATAAAATCGAACCTGCCTCCACTACTTCCACTGGAAGCTCATTCCGCACAGCTACCACTCTCTGAGTAAAGGAGTTCCCCCTCATGTTACCCCTAATCTTCTGTTCCTTAATTCTCAAGTCATGTTCTCTTGTTTGAATCTTCCCTACTCTCAATGGGAAAAGCTTATCCACGTCAACTCTGTCTATCCCTCTCATCATTTAAAGACCTCTATCAAGTCCCCCTTAACGTTCTGCGTTCCAAAGAATAAAGACCTAACTTGTTCGACCTTTCTCTGTAACTTAGTTGTTGAAACACAGGCAACATTCTAGTAAACCTCCTCTGTACTCCCTCTATTTTGTTGACATCCTCCCAATAATTAGCAGACCAAAATTGTACACCATACTCCAGAATTGGCCTCACCAATGCCTTGTACAATTTTAACATTACATTCCAGCTTCTATACTCAATGCTCTGATTTATGAAGGCCAGCACACCAAAAGCTTTCTTTACCACCCTATTTACATGAGATTCCACCTTCAGGGAACTATGCACAGTTATTCCTAGATCCCTCTGTTCAACTGCATTGCTCAATTCGCTACCATTTACCATGTACGTCCTATTTTGATTTGTCCCGCCAAGATGTAGCACCTCACACTTATCTGCATTAAACTCCATCTGCTATCTTTCAGCCGACTCTTCCAAATGGCCTAAATATCTCTGTAGACTTTGAAAATCTACTTCATTATCCACAACACCACCTATCTTAGTATCATCTGTATACTTACTAATCCAATTTACCACACCACCATCCAGATCATTAATGTACATGACAAACAACAGTGGACCCAACACAGATCCCTGAGGCACCCCACTAGTAACAGGCCTCCAACCTGACAAACAGCCATCCACCATTACTCTCTGGCATCTCCCATTCAGCCACTGTTGAATCCATCTTGCTACTCCACCATTAATACCCAACAATTGAACTTTCTTAACCAACCCTCCATGAGGAACCTTGTCAAAGGCCTTACTGAAGTCCATATAGACAACATCCACTGCTTTACCCTCATCAATTTCCCCAGTAACCTTTTCAAAAAATTCAAGATTAGTCAAACATGACCTTCCAGGCACAAATCCATGTTGACTGTTCCTAATCAGGTCCTGTTGATCCAGATGCTTATATATATTTCTCTAAGTATCCTTTCCATTAATTTGCCCACCACTGACGTCAAACTAACAGGTCTATAATTGCTAGGTTTACTCTTAGAACCCTTTTAATACAATGGAACAACATGCGCAGTACGCCAATCCTCCCGCACTATTCCCGTTTCTAATGGCATTTGAAATATTTCTGTCATAGCCCCTGCTATTTCTACACTAACTTCCCTCAAGACTTATCCACTTTTATATATTTTTTAAAGTGTCAGTACTTCCTCTCTCTTTCTAATCTCATAGTTTCCAGTCTTACTGATC
>JAXLNO010004935.1:0-38656 GCA_038087875.1 Malacoraja senta
AAAGTCAAGATTGCAACTGGGTGCGTTCCCCCCCCCCCATATTTGCAGTTGGCGCAGCTCGTAGCCCGCAGCTGTTGAATGGAATCTGGGCGCGACCAACGTGATGTTACAGCAGGGGAGGTAGATGTTGTTTAATGTCACGAACTATTCTAAAGGCGAGGAGTCAACGTGTAACCCTCAGATCCAATGCACCAGGCGTAGTTTGTAAATACGGGGGCGGGGGCGGGGGCGGGGGCGGAGGCGGGGTGTTGAGGAGGGATTGAGTGTGAAACTGTCTTCTTCACCCACCCACCCACCCACCCTCCCTCCCTTCCTTCCTCCCTTCAGTTGCCCGCATAGCTGAGCTGAATCAGTTGCATTTTCTTTGCTACTTCTGCCGGGGATTCCTGCTTCCTCCCTCGCAGCTGTTGGCAGGGCTACAGCAGCGTCTGTTTGTGCCTCACTGCGGGGCCATGGTGTAGCAATGTCGGGGGATTATTGGGAGACACACTGACAAGCAAATCCACACCCTCCCTCCCTCCACCCCTCCTCCCCCCTTCCTCTCCCCCCATCCCTCCACCTCCAACCTTAGGGGGCTGTCGGCCCATGGTGGCCCTCTCATCCTGGCAGGTATTTATGACTTACGACTTATTTCCTTCTCTACCCCCTTCCCCCCCCCCCCCCCCCGCGACTGTCGGTCGTATATATTTTTGCTGCAACTGTGGACGGAGGAGGAGTGAGTTACAAGAGACATAGGCGCTCTGCATTGTTGACACATACGCTGTTGAATGAGTTTAAAAATATATATTCTCTTTAAATAGGCTGCTGTTTTTGTATCTTGCTCCTTTTCCCCCAGCAGAGTGAATATTTATTTTAAAACACTCGTTTTCTGTCTTGAATACCACAATGCTGTTTTTTTTTTTTAAATAACTCCTTTGAGCACGTTTCTTCCCATGCTTAATAAATCCACCCTGTATTGGATTGAGGCGAAGTACTGGAATGGTATGCGGTATTTGAATTCTCTTCTGCCGGGGATAGTGTTGTGAAGGGTTCACATTGCCGGTCAGGCGATTATTGCATCTCAGGCCTCTGCTTATCTCTGCTCTCTCCCTTTCTCTGCCTTTCTGAAAGGGAGCTTAAATCTGAAACATCAACTACTGATTTGCATGGAAGGTTTATTTGTGTGCTGCTGGGTTTTTTTTTGGACAATTGTGTTTTTAATAATTGTGATCATTTAATTTTTGCCTTGTGCTAGACATGTGATTTACCCTGCAAAATGTAATCTTATTGTTCGGTTTTTGTGTTTGAATGCAAGGGGAGACGGGTAGAGAGAGAGAGAAAAAAAATCTCCGAGCAGTGATCAGCCAGCATTGGGTTTGTCCCTAGATTGCAGATGGCTTTAGAGAGAGAGAGAGAGATCTGGGCAGTGTCTGGAGCGATGTGAAGTCGAACTGGAGTGCCCGAAATATTTTGCCTTCCTATCACCTGCTGCCGCCGAGACTCTTTGTATCTCAGCCTGCAGTCGTGGCCTGGATCGAGCTAGCAACTCAACCCATCTATTTTTTTTTTTTTAAACATTGAGTTGGTTTTATCAGTCTCGGAAGAGCAAAGTGGCTTGATTCACAAAGCAACTGGCCAGGGTGGTGGGTCAGAGCAAGAAGCTAATGCCTGAGAATGCACACAGTTAGTAGTCCTCCAGTCTCCAGTGACCCTGAGACCTGAAAGATACCCCACAGCCTGCTTGATGTGGGTGAGTGAGAGGCAGAGCTGGAATGAGGATGTTCTTCTTGGGGCAAAGCTGAAAGGTTGAGGGCGAAAGGGTAAAAGAACCACAAACGGCAGGTGAGAGAGTGGACGTGAGCACCTAGGGATGTCGTTTAAACTTGCATTGGAGACACAGCATGGAATCGGGGCCCCTCAGCCAACCGAGTCATGCTGACCAGCGATCACCTCGTACACTAGCACTATCCTACACATTATAGACTATAGACAATAGGTGCAGGAGTAGAGGCCATTCGACCCTTCGAGCCTGCACCTCCATTCAATGTGATCATGGCTGATCATCCCCAATCAGTACCCCGTTCCTGCCTTCTCACCATATCCCCTGACTCCGCTATCTTTAAGAGCCCTATCTAGCTTTCTCTTGAAAGTTTCCAGAGAACCGGCCTCCACCGCCCTCTGAGGCAGAGAATTCCACAGACTCACAACTCTCTGTGAGAAAAAGTGTTTCCTCGTCTCCGTTCTAAATGGCTTACCCCTTATTCTTAAACTGTGTCCCCTGGTTCTGAACTCCCCCGACATCGGGAACATGTTTCCTGCCTCTAGCGTGTCCAAACCATTTAGGGACAATTTACAATTTTACCGAAGCCAATTAACCTACAAATCTGTACGTCTTTGAAGTGTGGGTGGAAACCTGAGCACCCGGAGAAAACTCACGTAGTCACAGGGAGAACGTGCGAACTCCATGGACGGGATCGAACCCGGTACTCTAGCACTATAAGGCAGCAACGACCACTGCGCCAATGTGCCCCCCCCCCCCCCCAATAGTGTTTAGTGCTGAAAGGTTCTAAGAACCACAAACGGCAGTCAGGGATGTCTTCCTTGGGATGTTTTCTGGAGCTAATTTGGCCTACGGTTTGTAAGGTTTTGTAGCATAGATGCCAAATGAGCACTTGGACAATAGACAATAGGTGCAGGAGTAGGCCGTTCGGCCTTTCGAGCCAGCACCGCCATTCAATGTGATCATGGCTGATCATCCCCAATCAGTACCCCGTTCCTGCCTTCTCCCCATATCCCCTGACTCCGCTATCTTTAAGAGCCTCTCTCTTGAGAGTATCCAGAGAACTGATCAGAGAAAGTATCCAGAGAATTGGAGAGAAAGAGTGGGTGACGTTTCGGGTCGAGACCCTTCTTCAGACCCGTAACGTCGCCCATTCCTACTCTCCAGAGATGCTGCCTGTCCTGCTGAGTTACTCCAGCATTTTGTGTCTACCTAGTTCTATGTTGTCCAATACCCTGCACAAAGGAGGCATTTTGCGGAGGCTCAGTTCACCTGTAAATTTGCACCCGGAGGAAACTCAAACGGTCACAGAAACTTTACACAGCGCACAGAACTTAGCACTTCAGATCAGGATCGTATCTGGGTCTATGACGTTGTCAGGCAGTGACTCTACCAGCTGGGTCATCTGTCCTTAAAAATGTGGCCCAGCATCAAATGTTGCTTGGTAAGGCTTCAATTTAAAGCCTCGCGGCGATTTTCTGAATTAATGTTGCCACTTAAGTGGTACTTATTGTTTCTGGCGGTGCATGAAATGGTGTAAGATTGATGTTATGCCTGGATCCTCGATTTGGTCTTTGAAGGCCAGGAAGTATAGATGAATTGTATATGAACTAGTGAAACAATATGCACTAATTTAACAGCAGCATTCATTCAGAGAAGCATCCCAAGGCTTTCCATTGGAGCCTTGCCAAGCAACATTTGACACACAGCCACATTTTAAACCTCGATGAAGAAGGAACTGCTGATGCGGGATTTACAAAAGAAAAAGACACAAAGTGCTGGAGTAACACGGTGGGTTAGGCAGACTGAAGGGGGCTCTGGCCCAGAACGTCACATTCATGTTCTCCAGAGATGCTCAAGATGGGCACAAAATGCTGGTGTAACTCAGCAGATCAAGCAGCATCTCTGGAGAAAATTGATAGGTCTTCAGTCTGAAGAATTCTACAGATAGGTCGACACCCAAAATGTCACCTATCCATTTTCTCCAGACATGCTGCCTGACTCGCAGAGTTACATAGAAAATAGGTGCAGGAGTAGGCCATTCGGACCTTCGAGCCAGCACCGCCATTCAATATGATCATGGCTGATCAACCAAAATCAGTACCCCGTTCCTGCTTTCTCCCCATATCCCTTGATTAGGTTAGCCCTAACAGCTAAATCTAACTCTCCTGAAAACATCCAGTGAATCGGCCTCCACTGCCTTCTGTGGCAGAGATTCCACAGATTCACAATTCTCTGGGTGAAAAAGTTGCTCCTCATCTCAGTCCTAAATGGCTGACCCCTTATTCTTAAACTGTGTGTGACCCCTGGTTCTGGACTCCCCCCAACATCGGGAACATTCTTCGTGCATCTAGCCTGTCCAATCCTCTAAGAATTTTACATGTTTCTATAAGATCTCCTCTCATTCTTCTAAATTCCAGCGAATACAAGCCCAGTCGACCCATTCTTTCCTCATATGACAGTCCCGCCATCCCGGGAATTAACCTGATGAACCTACGCTGCACTCCCTCAATAGCAAGAATGTCCTTCCTCAAATTAGGAGACCAAAATTGCACACAATACTCCAGGTTCGGTCTCACCCATACCACTGCAGTAGGACCTCTTTGTTCTTACTTCAGCATTTGGAATCTATCTTTCGTATAACGCAGTATCTGTAGTTCCTTTTTATTACTTCTCCAGAGATGCTGCCTGTCCTGTGAGTTACTTTTATTGTTGATTGTCTTTTATTATTCAGTGAAGAAGGTTGGCTCTATGGAAGAAGGAGAGGCAAGAGTACCATTGGCGTGCAGAGATGAGGCGGTGTTTGAGGCTAGTTTAGGGAACTGGGGGAAGGAGAGAATTACAGAAATCCAGTTAGTTGTACACAGAGAGCTGTGAGTCTGTGGAATTCTCTGCCTCAGAGGACGGTGGAGGCCGGTTCTCTGGATACTTTCAAGAGAGAGCTAGATAGGGCTCTGAAAGATAGCGGTGTCAGGAGATATGGGGAGAAGGCAGGAACGGGGTACTGATTGGGGATGATCAGCCATGATCACATTGAATGGCGGTGCTGGCTCGAAGGGCAGAATGGCCTACTCCTGCACCTATTGTCTATTGTCTAAAATCTGAAGAAGGGTCCTGACCCGAAACGTCGCCTTACTAGTCAAGTCAAGAGAGTGCCTGATGGCAGCAGAGAGATGAGTGTGTGGTCAGGATGGTGTGGGTCCTTAGTTGATGTTGGCAGCCTTTTTGAGGCAGCGACTGCGATAGATCCCTTCGATGGTGGGGTGGGCAGTGGTCTCAACTTTCTGCATTCTTTTCCGCTATGTTCTCCAGGGATGCTGCCTGACCCGCAGAGTCACTCCAATACTTTTTTTAGGAAGAGGCCCTTCGACCCACAAAGTCGGTGCCAAACATAATGCAGCATTATCTAATCTCTGCAGGTGATTCACGTCCCTCCATTCCCCTCATAGCCATCTGCCTATCTAAAAGCTTCAATGGGCTCAATGAATCTGCCTCCACCACCATCTCATGTTCATAAGTGACTGGAGCAGAATTAGGTAATTTGGCCATCAAGTCTACTTCGCCATTCAATCATGGCTGATCTATCTTTCCCTCTTAACCCCATTCTCCTGCCTTCTCCCCATAACCCCATGACGCTCATACTAATGTCTGGTAGCTGGTTCTCGGCACCTCCAACACCATCCTGTATAATTGGGGGGGTGCAACTGAGGTACAGGATGCTTGAGTAGGCAAAGAGGATTACCGAGGTAGGAATGTAATGGCTTGAACTTTGTTCTTACTACATAGGCGGCCAGATCTGGGTCTGTTCCATTGCGAGCACAGGGGAGACATTGGGGAGGAGGCTGTTCTTGGTCACTCCTGTTTGGCGAGTACACAATAATGCATTGCAGGCTCTGGCTAAATATAGGGACAGCCATCTGTTGATTTCAGTTGTGTCTCGAAAAGACTTCCCACTTTTTGGCGCTAAGCAGGCGGTGTGAGGATTGGAATGTACAAGGTCACGGCAACCTCGCGGCCCTGCTCTCACCGACGAGGAAGCGCGTTGACTTGTTGGACAGGCTTGTTTCTTGTATCATTTTTCGAGCCGACGACCCACTTGTAGCCGAACAGGCAGCTGGGACATTCAAAGCATTCTACAGTGGGGTGGTTGAGTGGCACAGTCCATACACACGCCATCAACCCCTGCCTGCTCCCCTACCTAATCTATCTTGTGTTGAATGCGAATATGTTGTAGAATACAACATATACTACAAGGTTAATTCCCGGGATGGTGGGGCTGTCATATGCTGAGAGAATGGAGCGGCTGGGCTTGTACACTCTGGAGTTTAGAAGGATGAGAGGGCATCTCATTGAAACATATAAAATTGTTAAGGGCTTGGACACGCTAGAGGCAGGAAACATGTTCCCAATGTTGGGAGAGACCAGAACCAGGCATGCAAGTTTGGAGGTTAATTACCTTCTGTAACTTGTCCCTGCTGTATAGGATAGAGCTAGTGTACAAGTGATTGTTGGTCGGCATGGTTGGCGGGCCGAAGAGCCCGCCAACCATGTTATAGGAAAGATATTGTCAAGCTTGAAAGGGTTCAGAAAAGATTTACGAGGATGTTGCCAGGACTTGAGGGTGCGAGCTATAGGGAGAGGTTGAGTAGGCTGGGTCTCTATTCCATGGAGCGTAGGAGGATGAGGGGAGATCTTATAGAGGTGTATAAAATCACGAGAGGAATAGATCGGGTAGATGCACACAATCTTTTACCCAGAGTAGGGGAATCGAGGACCAGATGACATGGGTTCAAGGTGAAGGGGAAAAGATTTAATAGGAATCCGAGGGGTAACTTTTTCACAAAGAGGGTGGTGGGTGTACGGAACGAGCTGCCAGAGGAGGTAGTTGAGGCTGGGACTATCCAATCGTTTAAGAAACAGTTGGACAGGTACATGGATAGGACAGGTTTGGAGGGTTATGGACCAAGCGCAGGCAAGTGGGACTAATGTAGCTGGGACATTGTTGGCCAGTGTGGGCGAATTGGGCCGAAGGGCCTGTTTCCACACTATCACTCTATGACTATACCAAACCAACATGGGTAAAACAATAATCGTGTGGAATTCAATCTACATATCGATGAAGGTTAAACTAAACAAGCAATAATAGTATGGATGAATTTGTAGATTAAGGCCAATATTTGGGGTTTGTGGATCAATATTTTGTTTGTTTTTTTAAACAATGGAGTGGACAATTTTACATTTGGAATTGTGTAATGAGAAAATCAATTGATTTAATATATGAAGAGATGGGGAACAGTGATCAGAATGTGATAGAATTTTGTATAAAAATTTAAAGTGACATAGTTCAGTCAGAAGCCAGTGTATTAATTCTGTATGTAAAACAAACTATGAAACTGCTGAGTTACTCCGACACTCTGTGTCCTTTTGTGTAAACCAGCATCTGCATTGCTTTGTCTCTACGTCTTCCTAACCCTCTGTTCCCTGCCCGTTCATGTATTTATCATGCCACTTAAACCTGTCTGGCTGGCTGGCTGCCGAGCTCTGGGACTCCATCCCTAAAGGGTAGGAAGTCTGAACCTTTTTTCGTAGGGTAGAAATGTGAACGACAAGGGCATAGCTTTTAGGTGAGAAGGGCAAAGTTTAAAGGAGATGTGTGAGATAACTTTTTTTACACAGGTTGTTCGGTGCCTGGAATGCACTCCCAGGGATGGTGGCCTTTATAACAAAAGGAGTCGAATATAGGAGCAAAGAGGTCCTTCTGCAGTTGTACAGAGCCATAGTAAGACCACACCTGGAGTATTGTGTGCAGTTTTGGTCCCCTAATTTGAGGAAGGACATTCTTGCTATTGAGGGAGTGCAGCGTAGGTTCACCAGGTTAATTCCCGGGATGGCGGGACTCGTATGCTGAGAGAATGGAGCAGCTGGGCTTGTACACTCTGGAGTTTAGAAGGATGAGAGGGGATCTTATTGAAACATATAAGATTGTTAAGGGCTTGGACACGCTAGAGGCAGGAAACATGTTCCCGATGTTGGGGGAGTCCAGAACCAGGGGCCACAGTTTAAGAATAAGGAGTAAGCCATTTAGAACAGAGGAAACACTTTTTCTCACAGAGGGTGGTGAGTCTGTGGAATTCTCTGCATCAGAGGGCGGTGGAGGCAGGTTCTCTGGATGCTTTCAAGAGAGCTAGATTGGGCTCTTAAAAATAGCGGAGTCAGGGGATATGGGGGGAAGGCAGGAACGGGGTACTGATTGTGGATGATCAGCCATGATCACATTGATTGGTGGTGCTGGCTCGAAGGGCCGAATGGCCTCTACTCCTGCACCTATTGTCTATTGACTGGCTAAAGACATTTCTCCTCATCTCCTTCCTAAAGGAACGTCCTTTAATTCTGAGGCTGTGCCCTCTGGCCCTAGACTCTCCCACTAGTGGAAACATCCTCTCCACATCCGCTCTATCCAGGCCTCTCACTGTTCGGTGAAGTTTCAATGAGGTCCCCCTCGTTCTTCTAAACGAGTACAGGCCCAGCGCCGACAAATGCTCATCGTATGTTAACCCACTCATCCTGGGATCGTTCTTGTAAAACCTCCTCTGGACCCTCTCCAGAGCCGCCACATCCTTCCTCAGATATGGGGCCCAAAACTGCTCACGATACTCCACATGCGGCCTGACCAGCACCTTATAGAGCTTCAGCATTACATCCATGTTTGTGTGTACAAGCCCTCTTGAAATAAATGCTAACATTGAGTTTGCTTTCTTTATCACCAAAAAAAAAGAGATGGTGGTGGAGGCAGCTACAGTGCCCTCCATAATGTTTGGGACAAAGACCCATCATTTATTTATTTGCCTCTGTACTCCACAATTTGAGATTTGTAATAGAAAAAAATCACATGTGCTTAAAGTGCACATTGTCAGATTTTAATGAAGACCATTTTTGATACATTTTGGTTTCACCATGTAGAAATTACAGCAGTGTTTATACATCGTCTCCCCACCCCCCCCCCCCCCCCCATTTCAGGGCACCATTATAGACAATAGGTGCAGGTGTAGGCCATTCGGCCCTTCGAGCCAGCACCGCCATTCAATGTGATCATGGCTGATCATCCCCAATTAGTACCCCGTTCCTGCCTTCTCCCCTGACTCCGCTATCTTCAAGAGCCCTATCTAGCTCTCTCTTGAAAGCATCCAGAAAACCTGCCTCCACCGTTCCACACGCGCACAACTCTCTGGGTGGAACAGTGTTTCCTCGTTTCCGTTCTGAATAGCCGACCCCTTATTCTTAAACTGTGTGTGGCCCCTGGTTGTGGACTCCCCCAACATTATGTATGTACGTGGTGTTTAAGAGGCTGTTAGGTCGTCTCATGGATATGCAGTGAATGGAGGGATGTAGATCATATGCAGGCAGATGAGATCAGTGCAACCTGGTATCGTGTTGGGCTCCGACGTTGCTGGCCAAAGGGCCTGTTTCCATGCTGTACTGTTCTATGTTCAATGTTAAATCCTCTGCCTCTTTTCTGTATGATGTTCCTTTAAACTGAACCCTTCGGGCATTTGCATCATTGGAGATCACCGGCTTTGAAGGGTAACACCTTTGTGAGCTTTTGGAGGGTATCCTTCGATACATGCTTTCCCCCCAATCCAAATATCTCCTCTGACTGTTCACAGAACATGAGTTAGGTGGTCTCTGCTGGTCCAGTTAAGGGCCTGTCCCACCTGCGCGACCTTTTCGGCGACTGCCAGCATCCATGTTAAAAATTCAGCGGCGGCCAGAAAGACGCTACGACTCTTTGGGTGACTAGGAGACCTCTCACGACGACTGGCGACCTCTCGGGACCATACAGGCGACCCCCTGGTGACAACCGCGACATGTCGCCAGGGTGTCGCCTGTATTGTCGTGAGTAGTCTCCTAGTCACCCAAAGAGTCGTAGCATCTTTCTGGTCACCCCTGAATTTTCAACATGTTGCAAATTTTCGCCGACCTATGACGATGCCGGCAGTCGCCTGTAAAGGTTGCGTAAGTGGGAGAGTACCTTCTATTGATCTCTTCTGTTGCTGTGGCCAGCAGTTAAATAGTTTCCCTCTGCACTGCATTTCAAGCATCCATAACTCCGAGGAGGAGAGGCAGTTTGGGTGTTGGTTTCCAGTTTGCCTCGGGCCTTTGCCATGAACTAGTTGCTCCAGATCTATCTTCCTGGTGATGCGTTGGTAGACAAGGTGGGGCGGTAAACAGGAAAGGTGGAGGGAGAGAAACGGGATAAGTGGCTCCCTTGTGCCATGAGCTGAGTGGTCTGTCCCCCAAGCTGTGTGTGCGTGCCTCTCCTTGGTCACTTTTATCTTAGCCTGATGGCGGCTGATGTGTCTAAGAAAGAACTGCAGATGCTGGAAAAATCGAAGGTGGACCAAAATGCTGGAGAAACTCAGCGGATGAGGCATAGATGCTGCTGATGTGTCGTTTAGCTTAGAGATACAGCATAGAACATTAGTCGGACATTTTCGGACTTCAATCTTTGCGCTAAATGTTGTATTCTTTATCTGTGCACAGCTTGATTGTATTCATGTATAATCTTGGACTGGGTAGCACACAAACAAAAGCTTTCCACTGTACCTCAGTACTTGTGAACTAAGCCACGTCCACGCCGACCATCGATTCACCCATTCGGTGAGACCAAGCGTAGGCTTGGCGATCGCTTCGCCCAACACCTCCGCTCGGTTCGCAATAACCAACCTGATCTTCCGGTGGCTCAGCACTTCAAACCCCCCCCCCGTCCCATTCCGAATCCGACCTTCCTGTCCTGGGCCTCCTCCATGGCCAGAGTGAGGCCCACCGTAAATTGGAGGAGCAGCACCTCATATTTCGCTTGGGCAGTTTACACCCCAGCGGTATGAACATTGACTTCTCCAATTTCAGGTAGTCCCTGCTTTCTCCTCCCCTTCCCAGCTCTCCCTCGGCCCAATGTCTCCGCCTCTTCCTTTCTTCTTCCCGCCCCCCACCCTCACATCAGTCTGAAGAAGGGTCTCAACCCAAAATAATAGTTTTTTGAGTATGTGTGTGTGTATACAAATACTGTACAAATAAGCTCTGAGCTCTTAACTGCAAAAGACTATATTATTATCATCAGTCTGAAGAAGGGTCTCGACCCGCAACGTCACCTATTCCTTCGCTCCATAGATGCTGCCTCACCCGCTGAGTTTCTCCAGCATTTTTGTCTACCCATTCACACTAGTTCTTTGTTACGCTACTGTCTCATCCACGCCTTGTGCACCAGGAGTAACTTACAGAGAGGGCCAATTCACCTACAAACCCCAGGCATCTTTGGGATGCGGGAGGAAACATCGAGCACGTGCAAACTCCGCACAGGGGTTAGGATCTCTGACGGCTCCCAGTGTCCCAAGGTTCACCAGACTGATTCCTGGGATGGCAGGACTTTCATATGAAG
This sequence comes from Malacoraja senta, assembly GCA_038087875.1. Classification (NCBI taxonomy): domain Eukaryota; kingdom Metazoa; phylum Chordata; class Chondrichthyes; order Rajiformes; family Rajidae; genus Malacoraja; species Malacoraja senta. Next base: position 11,196 of record JAXLNO010004935.1, read on the forward strand.
AAAGACTGGATAGACTCGGCTTGTACTCGCTAGAATTTAGAAGATGATGGGGGGATCTTATAGAAACGTACAAAATTCTTAAGGGGTTGGACAGGCTAGATGCAGGAAGATTATTCCCGATGTTGGGGAAGTCCAGAACAAGGGGTCACAGTTTAAGGATAAGGGGGAAGTCTTTTACCACCAAGATGAGAAAATCATTTTTCACACAGAGAGTGGTGAATCTGTGGAATTCTCTGCCACAGAAGGTAGTTGAGGCCAGTTCATTGGCTATATTTAAGAGGGAGTTAGATGTGGCCCTTGTGGCTAAAGGGATCAGGGGGTATGGAGAGAAAGCAGGTACAGGATACTGAGTTGGTTGATCAGCCATGATCATATTGAATGGCGGTGCTGGCTCGAAGGGCCGAATGGCCTACTCCTGCACCTATTTTCTATGTTTCTATGGGGGGTTTTTGTGGTGACTTTTATACGTAGCTTGCCGTAATGCAGTCCTTTTCATGTCACTCGAAAATATCAAGTGTTTCAAGTGGCGTCTGCTTCTGGAATGTATTGACTGTTTAATGAATGACTCATCCAGGTTAGGCAGCACGCCACTCCCCAGTGCTGCCGCAATGGCTTCAGCAACAACAGCCTGCCTCATCTAATGCTTTCAACTGGTGAAGCATCCCAGGGCACTTCCCAAGCGCATTATCAGATCAAATTTGACATCGTGGCACCTCAGGAGATCCTGGGACCAGCAGCTTTCTCAAGAGGCCAAATATTTAAATAAAAACACAGGTGCCATGTGTCTTCCATTTCCATTTTATACTCCCTCTTTCCCCTCCCCCTTCCCTTTCACCCACATCCCTCCTTCCAGCTTTATATTTCACTCTACCTCTCCTCTCCCTATCTGATACCTTTTTTGTCTCCTTTTCACCCCCAGCCTTTGTCGCTAACTCCACCCATCTGCCAAATGTACCCCCCTTGCCTGTATCCACCTATCGCTTGTTTAAGAAAGAACTGCAGATGCTGGTTAGATCGAAGGTAGACGAAAAATGCTGGAGAAACTCAGCGGGTGAGGCAGCATCTATGGGGAGAAGGAATTGGCGATGTTTCAATAGACAATAGGTGCAGGAGTAGGCCATTGGGCCCTTCCAGCCAGCACCGCCATTCAATGTGATCGTGGCTGACCATCCACAATCAGTACCCCGTTCCTGCCTTCTCCCCATATCCCCTGACTCCGCTATCTTTAAGAGCCCTATCTAGCTCTCTCTTGAAAGTATCCAGAGAACCTGCCTCCACCGCCCTCTGAGGCAGAGAATTCCACAGACTCACCACTCTCTGTGAGAAAAAGTGTTTCCTCGTCTCCGTTCTAAATGGCTTACTCCTTATTCTTAAACTGTGTCCCCTGGTTCTGGACTCCCCCAACATCGGGAACATGTTTCCTGCCTCTAGCGTGTCCAAGCCCTTAACAATCGTTCCTCTCTCACCTTAAACATGTGTTTAAGAAGGAACTGCAGATGCTGGAAAATCGAAGGTAGACAAAAATGCTGGAGAAACTCAGTGGGTGAGGCAGCATCTATGGAGAGAAGGAAATAGGCGACGTTTCGGGTTGCGACCCTTCTTCAGACTCAAACATATGTCCTCTGATTCTTGATATCCCTACTCAGGACGAATGCACACAATCCTTTACCCAATCTATTTCTCTCATGATCTTACACTTCCATAAGATCACCCTCATTCACCTGCACTGTGTGGAATAAAGTCCTTGCCTGCTCAATCTCCCCCTATAGCTCAGGCCATTGAATCCTGACACTATCCTCGTGGATCTTCTCTGCACCTTTTCCAGCTTAACAACATCTTTCCTAATCGTATCCTTGATCCCCCTCAATTGTCCTCCGTGGATTGTCGACCTCGCTGTAGAACACATCATATCTTGCCTCATATGGCGGGACTGTCATATGAGGAAAGATTGAAAAGACTAGGCTTGTATTCACTGGAGTTTAGAAGGATGAGGGGGAATCTTATAGAAACATATAAAATTATAAAAGGACTGGACAAGCTAGATGCAGGAAAAAATTTCCCAATGTTGGGCGAGTCCAGAACCAGGGACCACAGTCTTAGAATAAAGGGGAGGTCATTTAACACTGAGGTGAGAAAAAACGTTTTCACCCAGAGAGTTGTGAATTGGTGGAATTCCCTGCCACAGAGGGCAGTGGAGGCCAAATCACTGGATGGATTTAAGAGAGAGTTAGATAGAGCTCTAGGGGCTAGTGGAGTCAAGGGATATGGGGAGAAGGCAGGCACGGGCTATTGATAGGGGACGATCAGCCATGATCACAATGAATGGCGGTGCTGGCTCGAAGGGCTGAATGGCCCCCTCCTGCACCCATTTTCTATGTATGCCACCATTTTCCATCCTGTGTACTGAATGTCCTGAATAAGGAAAAGATCAGCCTGTTGAAATCCAGCACGGTTTTGGTATTGCTTGCTGCATCTTCAGAGTGCAAGTTGGCAGCGGTGATTTGCCAGCTTGAAATGCCATTGAATGTATGTGAGTCTCTTTGCCTTCCCTATCGGGCGTCAAAGCTGCTGTTTGCTGTGAGGTGTAAACATGTTCTTTGGAAGCGCAGGTGAATGGTGTTCAGTCCTGGTGCCAGCCTTGCTGTGAATCATGTCTGAGGCACGTTCTTTCAACACTGCACCCATTGTAATGAGTCAGCCCGGGTTTGCAGTTCTCTTCTTCCTGCCCGTGACCTAGTTGGGCCAATCTTGCTGCTCCTCTGACTGACAGCCCCCCTCTCGCTTTCCATTTTGCATTCGTACTGGTCCCGCATTGTAATTCAACTCGACTGGCATTCATAAAGCGTTCTTTTCAATACGTGGGAAAGGAGCATGTCCCCAAGAGCCTCGAAGAGGTGCACTGGAATACAGAATGGAGTCCTGGCTGGGCATGCTCAGTGGATGCGCGATGTGGATTGTGGTGGAAGGCGGGGGGAGATGGGAGGAGTGTGCTCAAGGACTCTGTGGGCTGGGATTTGAAAGGTAGAATGTTTCAGGCAGAGGATGGGGGCAAGGCCATGGAGGTGTTGTTCGATCCAAGAACCGTACAGCCATGGGCGGAAATCCTGGGGGGGGCGTGCCCCCCATGCTTTGAGAGGAGGGGGACAGTCCCTCCCATATTTTGTAATCCGGACTTTGTATTCAGCCGCTTTCTAAGGGCTGAATCGGCCCGTTCGCGGGGCCTTTCAGCGCCCAGCACGGCTTAAAATCAAACCGCTGCGTCGAGGCGATCGAGGTTCCCGATGTTGAAGACCCCGCCGGCCGATGAAAGGACCCCTTTGGGCCAAACACGGGCAGGTGGGTTTGATGGGGCATTCTGGTTGGCATGGGCAAGATGGGCCGAAGGGCCTGCTTCCGTGCTGTATGACTCTATGGCACCGTCTCGGGTTAGGTATTTAAGACTCAAATGAAAAGAGTATTCAAATCCCTGAGCGAATTGTCTCCCCAGAGGGCTGAGGATGCTCAGGTGTTGCATATATTCATGGCCGAACCCGATATATTTTTGGCCACTGAAGGTAATTAAGGTATGGCATCTAGAAGGAACAGGCCCTTCAGCCCGCATGTACATGCTGAACATGATGCCAAGATTATCTCATGTCCTCTGCCTGCATGCGATCCACATCCGTCTGTTTCCTACATATCCATGCGCATCCCCTAAAGCTGCTTAAACGCCACTATCATATCTGCCTCTACCACCACGACATTGTGGGAAGGAACTGCAGCTGCTGATTTCAACCGAAGATTGGCACAGAATGCTGGAGTAACTCAGCGGGTCAGGCAGCACTTCTGGATCGAAGGAATGGGTGACGTTTCGGGTCGAGAATGTGCAAACTCCACTTAGACAGCGGCTGAGGTCAGGATCAAACGAAGGCTTCGAGCGCTGTGAGGCAGTGGCTTTATCAGCTACAACACCTGTTGATGGACCAGTATAGATCCATGGTTGACGCAGCTGTATGGTTGTGTCCTTGGTAAGTTGTCTGTGGCTGACTAAAGGCAGCGGACAACATTGTCATAAGGTCATAGGTGATGGGAACAGAATTAGGCCATTCGGCCCATCAAGTCTACTCCGCCATTCAATCATGGCCGATCTATCTCTCCCTCCTAACCCCATTCTCCTGCCTTCTCCCCATAACCCCTGACAGCCCTGTCCCATGGTACGAGTTCATTCCAAGAGCTCTCCCGAGTTTGCCCTGATTCGAACTCGGAGATTTACGGTAATGGCCACTCGTCGGTACTCTGGGCTCTCATGGACATTTTTCAACATGTTGAAAAATCTTCACGAGTCTTCCCGTGCTTACCTGCCGTTGGCGAGTCTTCCAGAGTACCTGCCGTTAGCGGTACGAGCCGCCAAGAGACGTCCCTGAGCTCCGACGTACCCGCTACGTTCATTCTCCGTGCTTACCACAAGTTTGATTTTTTTTTAAACTCGGGAGAGCTCTTGGAATGAACTAGTACCGTGGGACAGGGCTTTTACACCCATACTGATCAAGAATCTATCTATCTCTGCCTTTAAAAATTTCCATTGACTTGACCTCCACAGCCTTCTGTGGCAGAATTCCACAGATTCACCACCCTTTGACTAAAGAAATTCCACCTCATCTCCTTCCTGAAGAAACATCCTTTAATTCTGAGTCCTAGACTCTCCCACTAGTGGAAACATCCTTTCCACATCCAAGCCTTTCACTATTCGGTAAGTTTCAATGAGGTGTTCCCCCCTCATCATTCTAAACTCCAGTGAGTACAGGCCCAGCGCCGTCAAATGCTCATCATATGTCAAGTGCCAGTATCATCACATGTTAAGCATTGTCCGTGCACTCTTTCATAGGTTTGTGTTAATCCCTAATCCAAAAAATGGCATAATTGACAGTTTTGTGCTCCATAAATATGTTGAACCAGAGATTTAGTGTTGATTGCACTTTACAGTCTTGGCATGCTGACTTAAAACCGAGGGTGCTGCTGACTGATGGTAATCAAACGTTTGTGTGTGTGTGTGTCGTCTGACTGCAGTTGAGGTTGGAGCAGGATCTCGACCTGAAACGTTACCTATTCCTTTTCTCCAGAGTTGCTGTCTGACCCGCTGAGTTACTCCAGCTTTTTAGTCTATTCACAGTAAAGGTCTTGTCTCTCACCCTGCTGGTTTTGGGTCAGAATGGGTGAGGATCAGGAGAGTGCCCTGGGTTGAAGTGAACCGCAGCAGCAGACGCCGTGTGAAGTGGGCGTGTGCTCTTCTCATCTTATCAGGGGAGCAGCAGTTAATCGCTGCTGCACAGGATGTGTGTCATCTCAGCAGGCCAAGGTGGGGGGTTGGGAAGCTGAAATAATAGCATGCTGTGTGGAGACAGCAGCTCGGGGGAATAGGCAGGCGAGCTTTAGAGATCTCAGTGTTGTAGTTGACACAGAGGTGAACTCTTGGCTGCCTCTCCATCCCCATCACTAAGACATGAGCCATAAGATATAGGAACCATTCGGCCCATTGAGTTAATTTCAGGAAGGACATTCTTGCTATTGAGGGAGTGCAGCGTAGGTTTACAAGGTTAATTCCCGGGATGGCGGGACTGTCATATGCTGAGAGAATGGAGCAGCTGGGCTTTTACACTCTGGAGTTTAGAAGGATGAGAGGGTATCTCGTTGAAACATATAAGATTGTTAAGGGCTTGGACACGCTAGAGGCAGGGAAACACGTTCCCGATGTTGGGGGAGTCCAGATCTAGGGGCCACACACAGTTTAAGAATAAGGAGTAAGCCATTTAGAACGGAGACGAGGAAACATTTTTTCTCACAGAGAGTCTGTGGAATTTTCTGCCTCAGAGGGAGTGGAGGCAGGTTCTCTGGATGCTTTCAAGAGAGAGCTAGATAAGGCTCTTAAAGATAGAGCGGAGTCAGGGGATATGGGGAGAAGGCAGGAACGGGGTACTGATTGGGGATGATCAGCCATGATCACATTGAATGGCGGTGCTGGCTCAAAGGGCCGAATGGCCTACTCCTGCACCTATTGTCTATTGTCTCTTCTCTCCATTCCGTTGACGCCCAGTGCACTCAAGGCTTTGTGGAGCGATTGCTCTGCAGCCAACTTCGACGGGCATACACCTTGCCTAATATAAGATTATGTGAGGCATAGATAGGGTGTGACTGCCTGAACCTTTTTCCCCAGGGGGGAAATGTCAAAGTCTAGAGGGCATAACTTTGTGAAGGGCAAGGTTTAGAGGAGATGTGCGGGCAAGTTTTTTTACACAGCTGGTGGCGGGTGCCAGGGATGCACTGCCATGTGTGGTGGTGGAGGCAGATATGATAGGGTGTTTGAGGCAAATGGATATGCAGAAAAAGGGGGATAATGATTATGCACAGGCAGATAGGAGTCTGTCTTGACATTGTGTTCTGCACAGTCATTGTGGGACGAAGGGCCTTTTTCTATGCTGTACTGTCTAGGATGTGTGCAAACGCAGGTAGCGGAGCCAGGGGATATGGGGAGAAGGCAGGAACGGGGTACTAATTGGGGATGATCAGCCGTGATCACATTGAATGGTGGTGCTGGCTCGAAGGGCCGAATGGCCTACTCCTGCACCTATTGTCTATTGTCAGCGGCTGTGGGGTGTTTGGTGGTGGACATGGAATCCAGAAGGGATTGATTCCGTTCATTCCGCTCCTCTACCCTTTGCCATGAGCCCACGCCTGGTATACCACCTCCCTACCATCTGCTCTGGCTCCACAGAGAACCACAGACCAGGTGTGAACATTTCAATCACCATGGCTTGTACAAATCCTGGCAGCCCTTCCTTGCTCCTATCCTGCCAATCCCTGGCTGCCAGTCTTATGCCACCTGCATGTATTATTTCTACTAGTTTCTCACTCGTGCCATTTGGCTTCTCAATACCCAGGTGAGACCGTGATATTTGCCGTATATTTGCAACCAGGTCCGTCCACAAGCAGTGCATGTTAATTCTTATAGTCCAGACTAGACTAATGAGTGAATGAATAAGTTTATTGGCCAAGTATTCACATACAAGGAATTTGCCTTGGTGCTCCGCCCGCAAGTGATAACATGCCATACAGACGAACACCTCTGCTCGGTCCGCACTAACCAACCTGACCTCCCGGTGGCTCAGCACTTCAACTCCCCCTCCCATTCCGTATCCGACCTCTCTGCCCTGGGCCTCCTCCACGGCCAGAGTGAGCAACACCGGAAATTGGAGAAGCAGCACCTCATATTCCGCTTGGGGAGTCTGCATCCTGGTGGCATGAACATTGAATTCTCACAATTCCGTTAACCCTTGCTGTCTCCTCCCCTTCCTCCCTCTCCCTCCGCCCTCGGGCTCCTCCTCCTTTTTCCTTTCTTCTTCCCGCCTCCCCCCACCCCCTATCAGTCTGAAGAAGGGTTTCGGCCCGAAACGTTGCCTATCTCCTTCGCTCCATAGATGCTGCTGCACCCGCTGAGTTTCTCCAGCATTTTTGTGTTCCTTCGATTTTCGCCTTCCAGAGGGAAGTGATTCAAAGGGTTTGTGGCCAGGGTGAGAGGGGTCCGAGATGATCTTCCCCGCTCGCTTCCTGGCCCTTGCAGTGTACAGTTCATCAATGGAAGGAAGGTTGCAGCCAACAACCTTCTCAGCTGATCGGACGATTCGCTGCAGCTTCCAGGTGTCGTGCTTGGTGGCTGAGCCAAACCAGACCATGATGGAGAAGGTGAGGACAGACTCTACGATGGCCATATAGAATTGGCCTGTGGCAGATTGTGCTTCCTCAGCTGCCGCAGGAAGTACATCCACTGTTGTGCCTTTTTGGCTGTGGAGTCGATGGTGGCCCCCCACTTAAGGTCCTTACACTAAGCTGCCATTCCTGTCTTCTTCAAGCACTTGATGCTGATTAAAACGAGAGATATAGAACCAGCAGGAGCCACGTGGCCACTTGATCCTTTGCAGGTAGTCCTCTACCTGTCACCTGCATTTGCGGAGGTAGCCAATTGGCACAAAACAGGCTCATCAGCCCACCGCGTCCATTTAGCCACCAAATGCTCACCTGCGCTAAATGGGATCATGTACAAGCACTTGGTCCATGGGCTCCTCAGCCTTGATTCAAGCGCTTAGAAAGGAGTTGAGGAGGAATTTCTTTAGCCTAAGTTAGACAAAATTGCTGGAGAAACTCAGCGGGTGCGGCAGCATCTATGGAGCAGAGTAAAGAGGCAAAGTTTCGGGCCGAAACGTTGCCTCTTTCCTTCGCTCCATAGATGCTTCCGCACCCGCTGAGTTTCTCCAGCAATTTTGTCTACCTTCGATTCTCCAGCATCTGCAGTTCCTTCTTGAACATTTCTTTAGCCCACTTTGGTGACGAGAAATCAGTGGAATTCACTGCCATATACTGAGGCGGTGGGGACATTCGGTATTGTATCTTTAAAGCGGAGATTGACGGGTTCTTGATTAGTAAGGGCGTCAGAGGTCATGGGGAGAATGGGGCTTGGAGGGAAAAATAGATCAGCCATGATTGAATGGCAGACTAGATGGGCCAAATGGCCTAATTCTGCTCCTGTGTCTTATGATCTTATGCTCATCCAGCTATTTATATTATGTATAAGTACCGCTAGATTTTTTAATTCTAGATTTGTCATCAAGGATACTTCAAATTTCAATGGATCACCTTTATCATCTTGTCTTCTTGCGTATGGCGTGCACAGCCTAAAGTTGCAGGACAACTTGTTCTATTTGATTGTGCACGCCGGGTTGATTGCATTTGTCGGAACAGGAGATTGCAACCACGTGAAGGTTGCAATCTCCCCATCAAGTTTGTAAGACATAACCTCCTGCGGGGAAAAAGCCATGCTGGCTATCCTTACTTAGCCCGTACTCTGCAAAATGTGAGTAAATCCTATCCTGAAGAATCCTCTTTCGGGGGTTCTCAAATTCAGACCATTTTTGTGTTTTGAGGTCAGCATGGTGCAAGATTGAGCAATTTTTCAGATAACAGACAATAGGTGCAGGAGTAGGCCATTCGGCCCTTCAAGCCAGCACCGCCATTCAATGTGATCATAGCTGATCATCCCCAATCAGTACCCTGTTCCTGCCTTCTCCCCATATCCCCTGACTCCGCTCTATCTTTAAGAGCCTTATCTAGCTCTCTCTTGAAAGGCCATTCCTCGTCTCCGATCTAAATGGCTTACCCCTTATTCTTAATGTAAGGGGCGATGTTCCCATTACCTGTTGCCCTTGTGTAGGCATATTGGGTTAGGGAGATGCTGTCAGAGTAGACCTAGTGAGTAACGGCAGTGCATTTTGACAACCGCACGCTGTGCCGCCATGACCTGCTTGCAGTGGATGCATAGCTAGTCAAGAAGATGGGTTTTGTCTTGAATAGTGTTGAGTATTTGAAGTATCGCTGGAGCCACACAGCCAGATACGTGAAGAATATTTGGACTCGCTGCTGACTTGTGCCTTTCAGCCGGTGGGTGGCTGAAGGGAGTCACTTACTGTAGGATCTCCAACCTCACACCAACTATTGTTGCCATGGTGTTTAAGATTAGATTAGATTAGATTCAACTTTATTGTCATTGTGCAGAGTACAAGTGCAGAGACAACAAATTCTTTTTTCACCATACAGCCATACAAATAAAAAAAAATAAGAACCCTGAACACGATAGTCTATAACATAAATAGAATAGAAGCATAGAATGCCTTTTATTGTTATTTAAACACCTTGGCTTGAACGAAATTGCATGAAACATCCCCACACAACGGTATCAATGTTTCCCACTGAGGGAAGGCACCAAAGTTCAGTCAACCTTCTCTTTGATGTTCACCCATGGTCGGGGCCTCCCGAGCCCCCTGCAGTCGCCGCTACGGCGGCCCGATGTTCAGGCCCTCTCGCCGGGATGATGGAACTCCGACCTCGGAACGGAAGAACATCCTCAGCGGCTTGGACCTCCGAATCGGCCACTTCCTACCGGAATCCGCGGCTCCCTAAGTCCACAGGCCGGGCTGGGCGGAGATTCAACGCTGGCGGCCCCCGGCAAAGGGTCCCAGGACTCCGTGATGTTGGTCAGCGCCGCCCGCGCTGGGAGCTCTGCAAACCCCAGCACCGTGATGTTGATGCAGCGGGCCCAACACTCTGGAGCTTCAAAGGGCGATCCCAGGTAAGACATCGCCCGCTCTGCGATGTATCTAGCGCTGCGCCGCCGCTGCTGAAGCTAAGTGGCTAATCCAGCAGAATTACTAGGTAGACAAAACTCAGCTGGTGAGGCAGCATCTATGGAGCGGAGGAATAGGTAACGTTTCGGGTCGAGACCCTTCTTCAGACTCTAACCCTGACTCCAGCAGAATTACTGATCAGTGCTGACATTCATGTTGCAGATTCTGGATGACCCCGTGTAAGACCATAAGACATAGGAACAGAATTAACCCCTTTGGCCCATCGAGTCTTTTTTCCCTTTCAAACCCATTTTCCTGCCTTCTCTCTGTAGCCTTTGCAACCCATACTAATCGAGAACTTATCAATCTCCACTTAAAAAAAAAACCCAATGACTTGGCATCCACAGCCATCCGTGGCAATGGATTCCACAGACGTCCCACCCTCTGGCTAAAGAAATTCCTCCTCGCCTCCATTCCAAAGGCATGTTGTTTTATTCTGAGGCTGTGACTGCTGGTCCTAGACTTTCCCACTACTACACATCCTCTCCACATCCACTCTATCTAGGCCTCTCATAACCCTCCTTAGGATGATTGGGTCTGAAGAAGGATCCTGACCTGAAACGTTGCCTGTCTGTCTCCCCCCCACCCCCCTCCTTAGATGCTGCCTGGCCCAGCTGTAGAAGCAAAGAACTGCAGATGCAATAGGACACAGAAATGCTAGAGTTAACTCAGCAGGTCAGGCAATATCTCTGTATGACATGGACAGGTGACGTTTCGATCCAAACCCAAGTCAAGTCAAGAGAGTTTATTGTCATGTGTCCCAGATAGGACAATGAAATTCTTGCTTTGCTTCAGCACAACAGAACATAGTAGGCATGAATACAGAACATATCAGTGTGTCCATATACCATCAGTTTGAAGAAGGGTTTCGGCCCGAAACATTGCATATTTCCTTCGCTCAATAGATGCTGCTGCACCCGCTGAGTTTCTCCAGCACTTTTGTCTACCTACCATTATATAAATATATACACACATCAATAAATAAGCAGATAAAGTGCAAATAAACAGATAGTGTTCTATTGATATTCAGAGATTTGTTTCAGTTGAGTTTAATAGCCTGATGGCTGTGGGGAAGCAGCTATTTCTGAACCTGGACGTTGCAGTCTTCAGGCTCCTGTACCTTCTACCTGAAGGCAGCGGGGAGATGAGTGTGTGGCCAGTATGGTGTGGGTCCTTGATGATGCTGCCAGCCTTTTTGAGGCAGCGACTGCGATAGATCCCCTCGATGGTGGGGAGGTCAGAGCCGATGATGGACTGGGCAGTGTTTACTACTTTTTGTAGTGTTCTGTGTGACCTTCTTCATACTGAAGGTCCCGACCTGAAATGTCGCCTATCCATGTTCTCCAGAGATGCTGCCGAGTTGCTCCGGCACTGTGTCTCGCTTTGAGTTCCTCCAGCTCTTTGTGTCTTGCTGATGACATTGTCTGTCTGGAATGGGGAGGGGTTGGTTGGGTGGTGAGATTCCTGTCCGTGGGAGGCGGCCATTCCAGGAACTTGTGTGGCCCTAATGTAACTTGATGCTTGTCAGCTTTCTGCCTGAATGCTGGCCAGGTGTTGATGCAGTCCGTGATGCCCCCGACACAGGAGTCACAAATAGAATTGAATCATCGGAGAGCATCCCTACTTGCAGTAAATAACCCATCCATGAACCAGCTGAAGGTCACTTCTCGGACACAATAGACAATAGACAGCAGGTGCAGGAGTAGAGGCCATTTGGCCCTTCGAGCCAGCACCGCCATTCAATGTGATCATGGCTGATCATCCCCAATCAGTACCCCGTTCCTGCCTTCTCCCCATATCCCATGACTCCGCTATTTTTAAGAGCCCTATCTAGCTCTCTGTTGAAAGCATCCAGAGAACCTGCCTCCACCGCCCTCTGTGGCAGAGAATTCCACAGACTCACCACTCTCTGCGAAAAAGTGTTTCCTCGTCTCCGTTCTAAATGGCTTACTCCTTATTCTTAAACTGTGGCCCCTGGTTCTGGACTCCCCCAACATCGGGAACATGTTTCCTGCCTCTAGCGTGTCCAAACCCTTAACAATCTTATATGTTTCAATGAGAGTCCCTCTCATCCTTCTAAACTCCAGAGTGTACAAGCCCAGCTGCTCCATTCTCTCAACATCGGGAACATGTTTCCTGCCTCTAGCTTGTCCAAACTCTTAACAATCTTATATGTTTCAATGAGATGCCCTCTCATCCTTCTAAACTCCAGAGTATACAAGCCCAGCCGCTCCATTCTCTCAGCATATGACAGTCCCGCCATCCCGGGAATTAACCTGGTGAACCTATGCTGCACTCCCTCAATAGCAAGAATGTCCTTCCTCAAATTAGGGGACCAAAACTGCACACAATACTCCAGGTGTGGTCTCACTAGGGCTCTGTACAACTGCAGAAGGACCTCTTTGCTCCTGTACTCAACTCCTCTTGTTATGAAGGCCAACTGGCCGAAACTGCACACAATACTCCAGGTGTGGTCTCACTAGGGCTCTGTACAACTGCAGAAGGACCTCTTTGCTACTGTACTCAACTCCTCTTGTTATGAAGGCCAACAGGCCAAAACTGCACACAATACTCCAGGTGTGGTCTCACTAGGGCTCTGTACAACTGCAGAAGGACCTCTTTGCTCCTATATTCGATTCCTCTTGTTATAAAGGCCAACATGCCATTCGCTTTCTTCACTGCCTGCTGTACCTGCATGACACCGGCAACAATGTCCTCGAACTCAGATAATGTTTCATCACGCAAGATGGCCACCATTGACTTCTGCTTTCTCTGAGATGGGCAAAGACAAAAGTCCTTCGTTCCTGATCCCTGATTGCTAATCGCAAAAATTGCCTGTCGATGGAATCGAACTTGGCTACAGTGCACAAGGTCAAATGGCTTTTAAATTGAGGATAATGGGGTCTAAAACAGATATCCACCAATCTATCGCTTTGCATTATGTAGAAGAGAGGATGAGTAAAGTGCTTCTAAATTGCAGTTTCTTGATCGGTTTTCTGCCGAGATAAGGGATTGTTATACATAGCATTAGGTAATGTTTGAATGTGGCTATTAATGCATTGAAGTAAAATCATTTAGCGCACTGTAATATCTAGCAGTCAAAGTAGTTCCGTTTGGCAAACCATCTATTATTTTTGTGTTTGTGCAATTCTATTGTGGGCTACACCAATCCTGTGGTACAGGCACTGCAATTAAAGCACTCAGTCTAAGCCGCAGGGTACAGTGTCACCGCTGTTGGTTTTCCTTGCCCATCGTGACACTTGTGCCACGAAGCCATGGAATAATCGTCTCATCTGGATGTGTTGCAAGCTGCTGTTTCTTGCCCAGAGTTTCAGTCAAGTCAAGAGAGTTTATTGTCATGTGTCCCAGATAGGACAATGAAATTCTTGCTTACTGCAGCACAACAGAATATTGTAAGCAAAAATACAGAACAGTTCAGTTCAATATACACATAAATAAGCAGATAAAGTGCAATAGGCTGTTACAGTTCAGAGTTTGTTTGTTGGCGAGTTTAATAGCCTGATGGCTGTGGGGAAGGTGGTGTTCCTGAACCTGGATGTAACAGATTTCAGGCTCCTGTACATTCTGTCCGATGATAGCGGAGAGATGAGTGCGTGGCCAGGATGGTGTGGGTCCTTGATGATGCTGGCTGCCTTTTTGAGGCAGCGACTGCGATAGATCCCTTCGCTGGTGGGGAGGTCAGAGCCGATGATGGACTGGGCATGTGGTCACAACTTTTTGCAGCCTTTTCCGCTCCTGGACGCTCAAGTTGCCGAACCAAGCCACGATGCAACCGGTCACATGCTCTCTACTGTGCACCTGTAGAAGTTCGAGAGAGTCCTCCTTGACATACCGACTCTCCTTCCTGAGAAGATTACGGAGAGGCGCTGATGTGCTTTCTTTATAATTGCATCAGTGTGCCCGGACCAGGAAAGATCTTCGGAAATGTGCACACCCAGGAATTTGAAGTTCTTGACCCAATAGTCTCAGTCGGTCTCACTAGGTTGCCGTATACGCACCAATGGGAACTTTATTTCTCAGAATGTTACGTCGCTGACATGTTCATTTACTATTCCCCTGGAGCGGACGGGTTGTGAGCCCATTTCAGAGGATTGTTGAGGCTGTCGGTTTCAACAATCTTCTCTTGAAGGTTGGCAATGAACAAGAGTATGGATCCTCCAAAAACCCACTACCTTTGACTCGGAACGAAGAAAAGCATAGCACGGGAACACAGGTCTGAAGAAGGGTCTCGACCCGAAACATCAACTATTTCCTTCGCTCCATAGATGCTGCCTCACCCACTGAGTTTCTCCAGCATTTTTATCTAGCACAGGAACAGGCACTTCGGCCCACAATGTCCGTGCCGAACATGATGCCAAGTTAAACTAGTCTATTCTGCCTGCATGCGGCCCATTGCCTGCATGCGACCCATATTCCTCCATTCCGTGTATATCCATGTCCCTCTCGAAAAGCATCTTAAATGCCACTATGTTTAAGAAAGAACTGCTGATGCTGGAAAAATCAAAGGTAGACAAAAATGCTGGAGAAACTCAGCGGGTGAGGCAGCATCTATGGAGCGAAGGAATAGGTGACGTTTCAGGTCGAGACCCTTCTTCAGACTGACCCGAAACATCACCTATTCCTTCGCTCCATAGATGCTGCCTCACCCGCTGAGTTTCTCCAGCATTTTTGTCTATCTTAAATGCCACTATCGTATCTGTCTTTCACCTTGGCACCTACTGCCCTCTGGTTTTAAAAAAAAAGTTGTGGACATTTCTTTTAAACTTAGCCCTACTTAACTTAAACCTATGCCCTCCCAGTTTTTGATATTTCCACCCTGGGGGAAAATGCTTCTGTCTGTCTACCCTGTCCCTCTCTCTCATAATTTTTTAATACTTGTAACAGCCTCCAGCGTTCTCAAGAAAGTAATCAAACTTTGTCCTCCTTGTGACTAATGCCCTCCAATGCAGGCAACATTCTGGTAACCCTCCTCTGGACCCTCTCTGGAAGCCTCCACATCAGTTCTTCTTAACCTTTTTGGCGCCAGTACGCATATTTGGCACCAGTACGCGTATGTGGTGAGTCTGTGGAATTCTCTGCCTCGGAGGGGGGTGGAGGCAGGTTCTCTGGATGCTTTCAAGAGAGAGCTAGATAAGGCTCTTATAAATAGCAGTCAGGGGATATGGGGAGAAGGCAGGAGCGAGGTACTGATTGGGGATGATCAGCCATGATCACATTGAATGGCGGCGCTGGCTCGAAGGGCCAAATGGCATCTACTCCTACACCTATTGTCTATTGTCTATTATAAGCGAACAAAATACTGTATGTGATATGTGCCTTTGTTAGGTTCCTAAACATGGGCTCAACAAATTGATATGTTATTTGTGTCCCCCTTCATGACCCCCGGCAAAGCCCCAAACGACCCCCAGGTTAAGAACCAGTGATCTACATCCTTCCCATAATCGGGCGAGCAGAACTGCAAGCGATATTCCAAATGCGGCCTACCCAAAGTCTATAATAAATGAATACGTTTATTGGCCAAGTATTCACATACAAGGAATTTGCCTTGGTGCTCCGCCCGCAAGTGACACAACATGACATACGGCGACAGTTAAGAATGATACATAAAACATTAATAATAAAACATTATCTCTGCCTACAGTCTGTTCGTTTTTCAATCTTTTTTTTAATTTTTAGTCAGTTTTAAAGTTTGTTTTGGGGATTCCTTTAACTTTTCTATGTGGGGGAGGGGGGTAGGGTAAGGGGGAAACTGTTTCCCAGTCGTTTCCTGGCGAGGACGCGACTATTTCTCCGTGTCGCATCCTCGCCCCCCTCCTCGCGGCCTACCACCTGGATTGGAGCGGCCTTTCCTGCCGGGGACTGGACCAGAGCTTCAACAGCAGCGGCGCAGCGCTGGAGTCACCGCGGAGCGGAGCGGGCGATGCCTCACCTGGATCGCCGTTTGGAGCTCCGGAGAGTTGAGCCGCTGCTCCAACACCACGGAGCTGTGGTTTGGGAAAGCTTCCAACGCGGCCGGCGCTGTCTTCAACATTGCGGAGACCTGGGGCCATTTGCCGAGGGCCGCCAGCATTGAATCTCCGTCCGGCGCGGCCTGTGGACTTCGGGAGCCACGGACTCTGGTAGGAGGTGGCCGTTTCGGATGTCCAAGCTGCGGAGGATGCCCTCCAGTCCCGACGTCGGACTTCCATCACCCCGGCGAGCGGGCTTGAACATCGGGCTGCCCGTAGTGGCGACAGCGGGGGCTCGGGAGCCCCCCGACCACGGGAGGACAACAGAGGAGGACGACTGAATTTTGGAGCCTTCCCTCACAGTGGGGAAACTTTGATCCCACTGTGTGGGGATGTCTGTGTTAAAAACTATCGTGTTCTGTGCTCTTTATTATTCGTATGGCTGTATGGCGACCACACATTTCACTACCAATTGGTACATGTGACAAATAAATGTATCTTGTATCTTGTATCTTGTAAACATGTAAATGGCCGTTTTGGCCAGGAGCAGAACAGCAAAGAAGTCCCTACTCTGGGAGCACGATGGGATATCTTGCCTTGAAAACTCTGAGCGCTTTCTGCAGATCAACTAGCAGAGAGAAAATGAAAAAATAACTGGTTTCCAGTAAAAATCAGTGTGGGGAAAATAAAGGAAACATCACGCCACCATTTTACATAGCAGCATGTGAAAGCTGCTTATTATCCCCTTGTAATTATATCTGCTAGTTTCAACACCACTCAACAAACACAATGGGACAATGTGAAGTAGCATGATTCACCCCTGAGTCATTCGGTCGGGCCACTATTGTAAAGGCATCTGCAACTCAGAAAGAACATAGATTTACACCTGGCAGCAAGGGTAGCAGCAAAGATCCTATAGTGGAGCAAGATAGATCACTTGACGAAAAAGACATAGTACGGTCATGGGCAGATTCATGGGTAATTTTCAGGCCCCATTTCCGTAACCGGCTTCCGTCTCCGCACCAAAGATCCCGTCATAGCGGAGCAAAAATAACTAGTGCGGAGACGGAAGCTGGTTACGGAAACATCCTGGTAATAATAAAAAGTTATTTGGGAAAAATCTTCTCATTTTCAGAATTATAATTTATTAACACAAACTGTTCCCCCGCAACATTGATTACACTGCGAGTCGGGTCGGGGTTACTGAAATGGATGAAAAAAAGGCCCACGTTCCGCTCCGTTGCGTACTACACGTCAGCCCATTGCATTTAGCAGGAGTGGTCTATCTTGCTCCGCTATAGGATCTTTGGGTAGCAGTGCAGAGGAGAGATACCTTTACACTGAGCCCATGCTGCGGGCTCTGAATGGAGTCCATGGTTCACTTAATGAATGAATGAATGAATAAGTTTATTGGCCAAGTATTCACATACAAGGAATTTGCCTTGGTGTTCCGCCCACAAGTGACAACATGACATACAGTGACAGTTAAGAATGATACATGAAATATTAAACATTAATAATAACACATTATTGATTAAACATGTGAATTAAATAAAAGGTAGACAAAAGTGCTGGAGAAACTCAGCGGGTGCAGCAGCATCTATGGAGCGAAGGAAATACGCAACGTTTCGGGTCGAAACCCTTCTTCAGACTGATGGAGGGTGGGGGGGGGGCAGGGAGAAGAAAGGAAAAAGGAGGAGGAGGGAGCCGGAGGGCTGAGGGAGAGCTAGGAAGGGGAGGAGACAGCAAGGGCTAACGGAATTGGGAGAATTCAATGTTTATACCACTAGGGTAAAATACCAGAGCAAAAGGAGGCTACAGATTTTTGGTTGAGTAGAGCTACTACTCGTGGAAAAGTTCATCTGAAGAAGGGTTTCGACCCGAAACGTCGCCTATATCCTTCGCTCCATAGATGCTGCCTCACCCACTGAGTTTCTCCAGCGTTTTTGTCTACCGTGGGGAAAAAAACTTTTTATGTCTGGTTGTTGCAGCTTTGACAGTCCGGAGTCGCCTTTTAGAGGGAAGTGATTCAAAGAGTTTGTGGCCAGGGTGAGAGGGGTCGGAGATGATCTTGCCCGCTCGCTTCCTGGCCCTTGCAGTGTACAGTTCATCAATGGAGGGAAGGTTGCAGCCAACTATGGGGAGAGGTAGGGTAGGTGTGGGTTGTTTTCTGTGGAACGTCGGAGGTTTATCTTTATTATTGTCGGTACAGTGAAAAGCTTTGTTGTGCATGCGAGGCAATCAAATACAACACAGAGACAGATGCCTTAAAAGCCAGCACGAAGAAAGGTTCAGGAACGGCTTCTTCTCTTCAGCCATCGGGTTATTAAACACGACAACAAATAAGCTCTGAACTACAACAGACTTATTATTGCATTATAATTGTGTAGGGTTATTCTTGCTATTGAGGGAGTGCAGCGTAGGTTTACAAGGTTAATTCCCGGGATGGCGGGACTGTCATATGCTGAGAGGATGGAGCAGCTGGGCTTGTACACTCTGGAGTTTAGAAGGATGAGAGGGGGATCTCATTGAAACATATAAGATTGTTAAGGGCTTGGACACGCTAGAGGCAGGAAACATGTTCCCGATGTTGGGGGAGTCCAGAACCAGGGGCCACACACACAGTTTAAGAATAAGGGGTCGGCCATTTAGAGCGGAGACGAGGAAACACTTTTTCTCACAGTGGTGAGTCTGTGGAATTCTCTGCCTCAGAGGGCGGTGGAGGCCGGTTCTCTGGATGCTTTCAAGAGAGAGCTAGATAGGGCTCTTAAAGATAGCGGAGTCAGGGGATATGGGGAGAAGGCAGGAACGGGGTAATGATTGGGGATGATCAGCCATGATCACATTGAATGGCGGTGCTGGCTCAAAGGGCCGAATGGCCTACTCCTGCACCTATTGTCTATTGAATGGCAGTGCTGGCTCGAAGGGCCGAATGGCCTACTCCTGCACCTATTGTCTATTGTCTATAATTGTGTTTTGAGTGTGTGTGTATACAAATACTGTACAAATAAGCTCCGAGCTCTGAACTGCAAAATACTATATTATCTTCATCAGTCTGAAGAAGGGTCTCAACCCGAAACGTCACCTATACCTTCGCTCCATAGATGTTGCCTCACCCGCTGAGTTTAGCCAGCATTTTTTGTCTACCTTTATATTATTGCACTATATTTGTCGTGTATTTAACTTTTTTTTTCTCTTCCACTGTTATGTACCATGTTTACATATTCACATATTCTGTTGTGCTGCAGAAAGTAAGAATTTCATTGTCCCGTCCACTCTATCTTGACTCTTGATATGCACACTGAACTTTCCTCTCATCTATGTTTACATATTCTGTTGTGCTGCAGCAAGCAAGAATGTCATTGTTCTATCATGACAATAAACTCTCTTGACTCTTGATATTTGTGTTCATTTTAATACCTCATAACCTGTGTGCCCACTGTCTTCCCTAGTTTAATTATCCGTGCTTTTTATACCACCTGAGGCGCCGCTTGATGGCAGGTCCGCCGGCAGTCTGTTCGTTTTTTCATCTTTTTTTTATTTTTAGCATTCGTTTTAATGTTCTCCGGTTTGTTTTATGTTGGGGGGGGGGGGAAGGGGAAGGGGGAGGGGATCGGGGGAAACTTTTTTTTCGGGTTCTCATCTTGCCGGAGATGCGATTGATTTTCGCATCGCATTCTCCGGGCGCTCTGCGGCCTTCCATCGATGCAGCTAGAGGCCTCCTCGGACTGTCGTGGGCCCCACCGCGGGGCGCGGACTTAACATCGGAGCTGATCCCTCGCCCGGGATCGCTCCAACCGCGGGCCTGCGGACTTACCATCAAGAGCTCGCAGTCTCGGGAGAGGCCAAGTCGGGAGCTCCAACGCCGCGGAAGGTTCGACCAGCCCCGACGCAAGGTTCGATCGTCGTCGTCCCCCCCCCCCCCCCCCGATGCAGGAGCCGATCACCTCGACGCGGAGGGCCCAAATGCCGCCGGCTATGGGAGTCAAGATCGTCCCGCCAACGGAGGGCTCGAGGCCCCCGACCGCGGGAGAACAAAGGGAAGAGACTTCCATCACAGTGAGGAATGTGGAGGAGTCACTGTGGTGGATGTTCATGTTAAAATGTGTTTTGGGTAATCTGTCGCTTTTTATTTGTATGACTGACTTGGCAAATGAAATTCCTCGTATGTTGCAAAACACACTTGGCAAATAAAGTCTGAGGAAGGGTTTTGGCCCGAAACGTTGCCTATTTCCTTCGCTCCATAGATGCTGCTGCACCCGCTGAGTTTCTCCAGCATTTTTGTCTACCTTGGCAAATAAAGTACTATTCAGATTCTGATTTTTCTCACAGAACTGTCCTGATCAATAGACAATAGGTGCAGGAGTAGGCCATTCGGCCCTTCGAGCCAGCACCGCCATTCAATGTGATCATGGCTGATCATCCCCAATCAGTACCCCGTTCCTGCCTTCTCCCCATATCCCCTATTTTTAAGAGCCCTATCTAGCTCTCTCTTGAAAGCATCCAGAGAACCGGCCTCCACCGCCCTCTGAGGCAGAGAATTCCACAGACTCACCACTCTCTGTGAGAAAAAGTGTTTCCTCGTCTCTGTTCTAAATGGCTTAATCCTTATTCTTAAATTGCTGTTTTTCCAGCAATTGTATGGTTCCTTTGCTGAGCCTGTTGTCCCGATATTTGGGATTCACAACTGCCTGCCAATTTCTATTATCCTCTGGCAGGAAGGTTCCTTCATTTACAGTGGGTAATAAAGGGAGCTCATTAGCTATTTGTCCCGAATGTCCTTGCTTTGTTTAAGACCGTAATTCTGAGTTGTATGACAGGATTACAGCAATCACGTCTCTCGCCGTGCCTCCCGGCTGAATATATTCATCTGCTTCAGTGGAGGTTGTTTGTGTTTTTTACTGTGGGCTGAGTCTGCTGTTTCATCCTGTTGCTGTCTCCGGCATTGCTCAGAGAGAGATGTACGTTGGTGCGGCGGTATCAAAGGATGCTCCTACATTGCGAAGAGCTTAGGGAATGGACCAGCGCAGTCCCGGAGCCTGCTGCAGCGTTCGGTGAGATTGCAGCTGGTCTTTCCCTTTCGAAGACCAAAAATCACAATCCCAGCCTCAAAGGTAGACAAAAATGCTGGAGAAACTCATCGGGTGAGGCAGCATCTATGGAGCGAACGAATAAGTGATGTTTCGGGTCAAGACCCTTCTTCAGACTGATGTGGAGGTGGGGGGGTGGGAAGATGAGAGGAAGAGGCGGAGACAGTAGGCTGTGGGAGAGCTGGGGAGGGGAAGGAGGGAGAAAGCAAGGACTACCTGAAATTGGGGAAGTCAATGTTCATACCGCTGGGGTGTAAACTGCCCAAGCGAAATATGAGGTGCTGCTCCTCCAACTTGCGGTGGGACTCACTCTGGCCGTGGAGGAGGCCCAAGGTCGGATTGGGAATGGGAGGGTGAGTTAAAGTGCTGAGCCACCGGGAGATCAGGTTGGTTAGTGAGAACCGAGTAGAGGTGTTGGGCAAAGCGATCGCCAAACCTACGCTTGGTCTCACCGATGTAGAGCAGCTGACACCTGGAACAGCGGATGCAATAGATGAGGTTGGAGGAGGTGCAAGTGAACCTCTGCCTCACCTGGAAAGACTGCTGGGCTCCTTGGATGGAGTCAAGGGTGGAGTAAAGCGACAAAATCCCAGCCTCAATTGTACTTGCAACTGAAGATTTCAAAGATTTGTAACTCCACGAGAAAAGAAGCATCTCCTGATCATAGTAGACAAAAAATGCTGGAGGAACTCAGCGGGTGAGGCAGTATCTATGGAGAGAAGGAATAGGCAACGTTTTGGGTCGAAACCCTTCTCAGACGTATTATGGTGTTGAGTGGTCGATCCCTTATTATGCGATTGTACTCTCAATTAAGAGTCAAGATGCCCCATCTACACTAGTTCCACCTGCCCACGTTTGGCCCATATCCCTCTAAACCTTTCCTATCCATGTACCTGTTTAAATGTCTTTTCAATTCCATTAATACTGTTATTGCAACTGCCTCAACTACCTCCTCTGGCAGATAGACACAAAATACTGGCGTAACTCAGCAGAACAGGCAGCATCTCTGGATAGAAGGAATGGGTGATGTTTTGGGTCAATAGATAATAGGTGCAGGAGTAGGCCATTCGGCCTTTCGAGCCAGCACCGCCATTCAATGTGATCATGGCTATTCAGTACCCCGTTCCTGACTTCTACCCATATCCCCTGACTCCACTATTTTTAAGAGCCCTATCTAGCTCTCTCTTGAAAGCATCCAGAGAACCTGCCTCCACCGCCCTCTGAGGCAGAGAATTCCACAGACTCGCCACTCTCTGTGAGAAAAAGTGTTTTCCTCGTCTCCGTTCTAAATGACTTACTCCTTATTCTTAGGGTCGAGACCCTTCTTCAGACAAAGTCAGGAGAGAGAAAGGCACAGAGATAAGGAAGTGTTCGGTGTGAGAACAGGACATGAAAGGGGATGAAGTTCAAAGAAAATGTAGGCAGGAAGGAACTGCAGATGTGGGTTTACACCGAAGATAGACACAAAATGCTGGAGTAGCTCAGGGGTCAGGCAGCATCTCTCCGAACCTTTCTTCCCATCCGAAACGTCAACTATGTTTCTTCAGAGTTGCTGCCTGATCTGGCATTTTGTGACTATCTTTGGTGTAAACCTGCATCTACTGTTCCTTCTCCCTCTGGCAGCTCGTTCCATGTAACTACCATGGGAGGAAATCTTGGGGGGGGGACGGGGGGGAGACATGTCCCCCCCCATGCTTTGAGAGGTGGGGGGACAATCCCCCCCCATGTTTTGTAATCTGGACTTGATCAGCCGCTTTCGAAGGGCTGAATCGGCCCGTTCGCGGGGCCTTTCAGCGCCCGGCGCGGCTTAAAATCAAACCGCTGCATCGAGGCGATCGAGGCTCCCGATGTTGAAGCCCCCGCCGGCCGATGAAAGGCCCCGATTCAAGCCCCACGATTCGGGGCGGACGAAGCTGCTGTTGCTGGAGTTCGGAGTCGGTCACCAACCAGGTCAGCTCCCGATGTTACCGTCCACAGGGCCCACGGCCGAAGCCTCGCGTGTGTGTGCACGGCCGCCAAGAAATTGAGGTCCCCGTCTCCCCCCCCCCCCCATGTTTTGATAGCGATTTCCATGCCTGCTACCACCCTCCGTGGGGGGGAGTTACGACTCTTTAGGCAACTGAGGAGACTACTCACGACCTTGCAGGCGACATCCCGGTGACCATGTGGTGACTGCCTAGTAGTCGCCTTAAAAAATCGCATAAGTGGGACAGGCCCTTTAGGCGGTTATAAATGAGGTGAGGGATTCCATCTTGCTGTTCTTATTATGTTGCAATTCTCCCAACATGTTGAGCGTTCGCTTTGCATACAAGACTGTGAGGTGGAGGATTCTGAATGTCACATCTTCCCAAGCGCCTGGCTAACTGAACATTCTGTTCCTTCTTCATGAAAACTATTTTCACCGAATGAGTTTATTTATCGCGGGTTGGCAGTGGGTTGTCATGGATCTGTTTGGCAAGGTTAAGGGTTACCGGCAGGTGAGGTGGGATGACTTCTCCTGAAGACTGGCTCGAGTGTGTGCGGCATGTGTTGTCTGGACCTTGTTACTCACTGGCCACACACATTCTCGTGGACATTCCTTCTGATGTCGTCAGGGATTGAAATATAATGCAGCGCTTTGGCAATATACCAACCAGGGGATGAAGTTAGGATTGACACAAAATGCTGGAGTGACTCAGCAGTTCAGGCAGCATCTCTGGAGAACATGGATAGGTGATGTCTCGGGTCGGGACCCTTCTTCAGACTATTATTATTATGGACAATAGACAATAGGTGCAGGAGTAGAGGCCATTCGGCTCTTCCAGCCAGCACTGCCATTCAATGTGATCAGCGACTTTGAGTCCTGAAAAGCGCTATATAAATAAAATGTATTATTATTATTATTATGGCTGATCATCCCCAATCAGTACCCCGTTCCTGCCTGCTCCCCATATCCTCTGACTCCGCTATTTTTAAGAGCCCTATCTAGCTCTCTCTTGAAAGCATCCAGATTCTATATTCAATACCCTGACTGATGTGCTCCTATCAGGATCTCATCACCATCCAAAATGCTGCTCCTCCACACTAGGTGGATACCAGCCCATTAAAACCATTGCTAGATTCTCAGATTCAACCTCTTCAACAAAGTACTTCCTTGAATTTTTCCTCAGCCTGCCTGGTTAATCTCTTTGGCTGTTGTCGTCGTTGTAATTATGGGGAGACACCAGGACTCCTGTGTAGGAAGGAACTGCAGATGCTGGTTTACACCAAAGATAGACACAAAATGCTGGAGTAACTCAGCGCATCAGGCAGCAACTCTGGAGAAGAAGAATAGGTGATGTTTCAGGTCGGAAGAAAAGTTTCGAGAGATACTGCCTGAGTTACTCCAGCATTTTACAATTGATAGATTACAATAGACAAATAGGGGTGCAGGAGTAGGCCATTCGGCCCTTTGAGCCAGCACCTCTCCACATCCAGGCCTTTCCACGCTGTATCTCTCCCGCTCAATCTAAAAGGTAGACGTCCCCCAGTTAGTTTGGGGTTAAACGGTCTGATGGCGAGGAGGGGTTAATAGACAATAGGTGCAGGAGTAGGCCATTCGGCCCTTCGAGCCAGCACCGCCATTCAATGTGATCATGGCTGATCATCCACAATCAGTATCCCGTTCCTGCCTTCTCCCCATATCCCCTGACTCTGCTATCTTTAAGAGCCCTATCTAGCTCTCTCTTGAAAGTATCCAGAGAACCGGCCTCCACCACCCTCTGAGGCAGAGAATTCCACAGACTCACAACTCTCTGAGAAAAAAGTGTTTCCTCGTCTCTGTTCTAAATGGCCGACCCCTTATTCTTAAACTATGTGGCCCCTGGTTCTGGACTCACCCAACATCGGGAATATGTTTCCTGCCTCTAGCGTGTCTAAACCCTTAATCTTATATGTTTCAATAAGATCCCCTCTCATCCTGTGGTCTGTGGAATTCTCTGCCTCAGAGGGCGGTGGAGGCAGGTTCTCTGGATGCTTTCAAGAGAGTGCTAGATAGGGCTCTTAAAAATAGCGGAGTCAGGGGATATGGGGAGAAGGCAGGAACGGGGTACCGATTGGGGATGATCAGCCACGATCACAGTGGATGGCGGTGCTGGCTCGAAGGGCCAAATGGCCTACTCCTGCACCTATTGTCTATTGTCCTCCTTCTAGCGTGTCCAAACTCTTAATAATCTTATATGTTTCAATAAGATACCCTCTCCTTCTAAACTGTGGATTCCTGTTCCAGTAATCCAAGGTCCTTTTAAAAAATAATACAGTTGGTTTTGGAAAAGGAATAAGATTTAAATAGCTCAAGGCAATTGAACATTGGCATTCTGAAAGATTTGAGTGCTCTGCTCATGAAACACAATTAGCATGCTGACCCAGCAAGTAATTAGGAAGACAAATGCGAGGTTGCCCATTAGTGCACGACAGACAGAGGATGATGCATTTGCACTTAATGGCTATCTTGAAAAGTGGGTGGCTTGCTCTGTCGTTTCAGGGGAAATCAGCACTGTTGGGTAAGGACGGCAGAGTACTTGATAAGGCAGTGTCTTCACAGGCACTGTTACCGATGCTAGATTTAGCAAACACACACACACAAGCTGAATTCTAAATTCCCCAGCTGCCCTGGTGGGGCTTTTGACTCCTGTTTCTGCCTCATTAGTCCAGGTTTCCGGATTGCTAGCCCACTAACGCAACCGCTATGCTGCCGTATGCCACGTTCTCCTGCCTTGCAGCCCCTGCGGCGAGCAAGCTGCTCGCATCTTTAGGAACCAGGGCTTGAAACAAAATGGAGTTGGTCAACCCTCGCTGCCTGATGCAGATGCTGGGGGGAAGGTTGCATCCGGGCGGCAGGCAAAGAACTGGTGCCAGGAAGCGAGCGGGTAAGACCCCTCTCACCCTGGCCACAAACTCTTTGAATCATTTCCCTCTGGAAGGCGACTCCGGACTGTCAAAGCCGCCACAGCCAGAGATAAACACAACCTTTTTCCACGAGTGTAGAGAAAAATGCTGGAGAAACTCAGCGGGTGAGGCAGCATCTATGGAGCGAAGGAAATAGGCAACGTTTCGGGCCGAAACCCTTCTTCAGACTCTTTTTTCCACGAGTAGTACCTCAATAACCAAAAATCTGTAGCCTCCTTTTCCTCTGTTTTTTTACTTAATTCACATGTTTAATCGATAATGTTTTATTATTAATGTTTAATGTTTTATCTGTCATTCCTAACTGTCAGTGTATGTCGTTGTCACTTGTGGGCGGAGCACCAAGGCAAATTCCTTGGCCAATAAACGTATTCATTCATTCAATTGTGTAAAGACTCATAAAGTGACGTGGCAGCATACATGGGTGGAATAGTCCAACATTGAGTTTAAAACAAAAAATACAGTGTGGAAACATGGCCCTTTGGCCCACCAAGTCCACGCCGACCATCGATCACTAGTCCCATGTTATCTACTTTCTGACTCTACACACTAGGGGCAATTTACAGAAGCCGACTAAAACTGCAAACCCGCACATCTTTGGGATGTGGGAGGCGACCTGAGCACCCGGAGAAAGCCCACGTTGTCACAGGAGCAGGGGCGGAAAACCCGTGGGGGGGCCAGAGGGGACACGTCCCCTCCAAGTTTTGAGAGGTGGGGGCCATCCCCCCCCCCAAAGTTTTTGTAATCCGGTGTTCGAGGGTGCCGATTGGAGGAGAGAGCGTCGGTCAGCAGGGAATGGGGGCGGGACATGATTCAGCGCGATGATTGGAGGAGGGAGACGTGGCACAGAGCTGCGCTTCATCCGCAGCCAGGACAGGATCGATCCCGGCCGGGTCTCCGGCGCTGTCCCGTCCCCCCCACCCCCGGGTGGCCAGAGAGGTCGGCAGCAAAGATCCTCCGCTATAGGATCTTTGGTCGGCAGTCAGATGGGCCAGCGCAGAGAAGCAGCGCTAAACCCAGCTAACTCTGCCTGTCCCGCCAGGTGAGCTTACAACCCTTCCT
Source organism: Malacoraja senta (assembly GCA_038087875.1). NCBI lineage: Eukaryota > Metazoa > Chordata > Chondrichthyes > Rajiformes > Rajidae > Malacoraja > Malacoraja senta. The sequence continues at coordinate 38,448 of JAXLNO010004935.1, forward strand.
GGACTTGCGGGAAATATGGCCAGCGTGGAGAAGCAGCGCTGGTGTCCCGTCAGTCCAGGCAGGGCTGTAGTTAACCCGGTGAAGAAAGGCAGTTGAGTTGCATTAGCGCTGGATTGAGCCTCCGAAGCCTCGCACGCGTGTGTGTGTGAGTGCGCATGCGCGCGTGTCCGCCATAAAATTGTGTCCTCCGTCCCCTCCATGTTTTGATA
>JAXLNO010004935.1:38856-79575 GCA_038087875.1 Malacoraja senta
GACAATAGACATAGGTGCAGGAGTAGAGGCCATTCGGCCCTTCGAGCCAGCACCGCCATTCAATGTGATCATGGCTGACCATCCCCAATCAGTACCCCGTTCCTGCCTTCTCCCCATATCCCCTGACTCCGCTATCTTTAAGAGACCGGCCTCCACCGCCCTCTGAGGCAGAGAATTCCACAGACTCACAACTCTCTGTGAGAAAAAGTGTTAGGGTGTCTACGTGCCTGACTGACAGGTTTAAGAAAGAACTGCAGATGCTGGAACAATCGAAGGCAGACAAAAATGCTGGAGAAACTCAGCGGGTGAGGCAGCATCTATGGAGCGAAGGAATAGGCGACGTTTTGGGTCAAGACCCTTCTTCAGACTGGTCCTGAAGAATTTTACATGTTTCTATAAGATCCCCTCACATCTTGGGGGAGTCAGAACCAGGGGCCACACACACAGTTTAAGAATAAGGAGTAAGCCATTTAGAACGGAGACGAGGAAACACTTTTTCACACAGAGAGTGGTGAGTCTGTGGAATTCTCTGCCTCAGAGGGCGGTGGGGGACGGTTCTCTGGCTACTTTCAAGAGAGAGCTAGATAGGGCTCTTAAAGATAGCGGAGTCAGGGGATATGGGGAGAAGGCAGGAACGGGGTACTGATTGGGGATGATCAGCCACGATCACATTGAATGGCGGTGCTGGCTCGAAGGGCCAAATGGCCTCTACTCCTGCACCTATTGTCTATCTTTCCAAATTCCAGTGAATACAAGCCTAGTCGCCCCATGCTTTCATCGGTCGAGCCCCCAAAACGTCCTTCGCTCCGTCGATGCTGCCTCGCCCGCTGGAGTTTTGTTGTCCTAACTGACGTGGCCGTTCGTGTCTCTTATTCCCCCCTCCCCCCCATGCAGCCACCTCGATATTTGCACTAAAGGAGATTGAGTTACAAAGCGACTCTGGATACCGATCAACCCTGCACCCCGAAACTGGTGGGCAAGATGGGGTTCGCCAAGGGGAGGGGGGGCATGAAGAGGTTTGACGGGGGGAGGGGGGGGCATGAAGAGGGTTGACTGGGCAGCGGGGGGGAGGGCAGTGAGCGGAGGATGCTTCCCCCTCCTAATCGTTAGTGTCCTGCCATGGGAGGGAGGTGGGTGAGTGAGGAGTGGGAGCCGTGCTGTGGGAGGGGGAAGGGGGGATTGAGGAGGGGGCTCCGTGCTATGGGAGGGAGGGTTGAGGAGGGGCTCCATGCTGGGGGAGGGGGAGTTGAGGGGGCTCCACACTGAGGGAGGGGGAGTTGAGGAGGGGGCTCCACGCTGTGGGAGGGGAAGGGGGATTGAGGAGGGGGCTCCGTGCTATGGGAGGGACGGTTGAGGAGGGGGCTCCACGCTGAGGGAGGGGGAGTTGAGGAGGGGACTCCACGCTGTGGGAGGGGGAAGGGGGGATTGGGGAGGGGGCTCCGTGCTATGGGGGGGACGGTTGAGGAGGGGGCTCCACGCTGAGGGAGGGGGAGTTGAGGGGGCTCCACGCTGTGGGAGGGGGAGTTGAGGGGGCTCCACGCTGTGGGAGGGGGAGTTGAGGGGGCTCCACCCTGCAGGGGGGATTGAGGAGGGGGCTCCGTGCTGCGGGAGGGAGGAGGGAGGGGTGGTTGAGGGGGGGGCTCCGTGCTGGGGGAGGGGGAGTTGAGGAGGGGGCTCCACGCTGCGAGGGGGAGGGGGGATTGAGGAGGGGGCTCCACGCTGCGGGAGGGAGGGGGGATTGAGGAGGGGGCTCCATGCTGCGAGGGGGAGGGGGGATTGAGGAGGGGCTCCACGCTGCGGGAGGGAGGGGGGGGTGAGGAGGGGGCTCCACGCTGGGGGAGGAAGGGGCTCCCTGCATCATTTTGAACGACATGTTAAACCATGTTAAGCCAAACGCTCCACCCCCCCCCCCCCCCGTTCAAAGCAACAAGGTTGAGATCTTGTGCCGGGAGGAACTGCAGACGAGGAAAGGCACAGAGTGCTGGAGTAACTCGGATGCTGTCTGAGCCGCCGCGTTCTGATGTGTGGTGGGAGGGGGGGGGGGGGTAGCATCGCAAAACCGTCTGGCATCTAGAATGTTCCTCCCTGCCCTGTGGGTGGGTGGCCCTCGGTCCTTAGCGGACGGAGAAGATGCCTTGTGTCTGCCAACTATTGTGTTAATCTTCTCTTCTTCCTTTTCACCTTCCCTCTTCCCCTCATCCCTCTCCCTCCCCCCTCCCCCCTCCCCCTCCCCCTCCCCCTCACTCTCCCCCACCCTCCCTTTCTCTTCCACCCTCCTCCCCCTCACTCTCACCCTTCCTCCCCCCCTCCCCTCTCTTCCACCCTCCCTCTCTCCCCTCACTCTCACCCTTCCTCCCCCACCCTCCCTCTCTCTTCCACCCTCCCTCTCTCCCACCCCCCACTCTCCGCACCCTCCATCTTTCTCTCCCCCTGCAGTTTCCTCTCCTGGCTCTGACTACTTCCAAACAGCCAACCCGATTCCAGCCCTTCACGAGCATGTTCTGTGCTGAAACTTGCCCCCCCCACTGGCTGCCCCCCCCTCACTAGGGTAATTATCCCCCCCCCCCAAGGTAACGACCCCCCTCCCTTCACCCCCCCCCTGCTAAGGTAACTATCCGCTCCCCGTCCTCGAGACCCCGTGTGTGTGGGGGGGAGGGGAGGGAGGGGCGAGACTCCAACCCCCTGCCTTCCCCGTCCTCCCACCGACTCCAGGACAGGACCCCCCCCCCACCGCGGGGCTGGGGCTGAGGGACCATCACAGCGTTGCGGTGGGGGGGGAGGGGGGGAGTGTGGAGATACACACAGCCCCGTAGGGGGGGGGGGGTCGTGGGCGCGCTGGTCCACCGTCTACCCCCCGTGCCCGCTCCTGTATCACTGCAGACCCCCGCGAGAGATGGAGATGGTGGGAGGGGGGAGGGAGAATGGAGATGGGGAGAGACGGAGGGGGGGGTGGAGAGAGAGGGGGTAGGAGAGGGAGAGGAGAGAGAGACGGAAGAGGAGGGGGGAGCGAGAGGAGGGGCTGGACAGGAAGAGAAGGGGGGAGAGAGAGGGGGATTGGGGAGGGAGAGAGAACTGGGGAGCTGGAGAGAGGGGGAAAGAGACAGGGGGAGTGGGGTGGGAAGAGAGAGACATGGTGGGAGGGGAGGGGGAGACTTGCTGGAGCCCCGGGGGAGAAGCGAGTTGTCGGGGGGGTGGGGGGGGTTTTACTCCGAGCCGGCCCCTGTATAACCTTGTCTCCCGCTCCCTGTCCACAGTGAACGGCGGGATCAGAAGACAAACGATGCTGCTCTAACAGGAGGCCGTCTCCCTCCCCTCCCCCTCCCCTCCCAGGAGCCTGCGCCCCCACAGGTGGCTGACGATGCAGGCGGGCGGGCGGGCGGGGGTGCGGGCCCCTGTCTCGGCCCCGGAGGCTGGAACTCAGATTCCTCTCTGCTCGGTGCTCGCTCATCACTCTCTGTTTGTCCTGTACATGGTGTCCTCACCCTCTCCCCTCCTCTCTCTCCCCCTTCTCTTCCCCCCCCTCTCTCTTCCCCCCCCCTCTTCTCGCGTGTGGCGGGCACGGCCTAAAGTTGTCGGGCAACTTGTTCTATTTGGTCTTATTTGATTGTGCACGGCAGGTTGATTGCATTCGTCGAAACAGGGCGGACACGTGAAGGTTGCAATCTCCCACCCGTCTCGCTCTCTTCCCTCTCTCTCTCCCCTCTCTTTCCCTCCTCCTTCCCCCTCTCTCCCCCCCTCTCTCTCTCCTCTCTCTCTCTCCCCCTCTCTCCCCTCTCTCTCTCCCCCTCTCTTTTCCCTCTCTCTCTCTCTCCCCCTCTCTCTCTTCCCTCTCTCTCCCCCCCTCTCTCCCCCTCTCTCTCTCTCTCCCCTTCTCTCCCCTCTCTCTCTTCCCCCTCTCTCCCCCCCTCTCTCTCTCCCCCCCTCTCTCTCTTCCCCCTCTCTCTCCCCTCTCTCTCTCCCCCTCTCTCTCTCCCCCTCCTCTCTCTTCCCTCTCTCTCCCCCTCTCTTTTCCCCCCCTCTCTCTCCCCCCTCTCTCTCTTCCCCCTTCTCTCCCCCTCTCTCTCTTCCCCCCCTCTCTCTCTCTCTTCACTCTATTGCTCTCTTTCTCCATCTCTCTCTCTCTCCCTCTCTTCCCTCCTAAGCCTCTGTATCTCTCCCTCCCTCTGCCCACCTGTCTAGCCCGTCTCCGTACACTCACCCCCCCCCCCCAACATGCTTCAACGCCCCCCCCCCCCATCTTGTCCGCGAGTCTCTTGAGGAGAGAGCTGTCCCCCTTCTCCAGATCTGGGGAGAAGGGGGGGGGGGGTGCGTGAGCAGAAAGAGCGACGCGGGGCCAAGCCGCTCCCCACACCCGCCCCCCCCACACTCCTCCAGCTTGTCCCGAGGTGTTCCCGTTGCTCTGAAATCTTCCAGTATTTCAAATCAGTTTTTATTACTATTATTACTATTTTTATTTGTTTCCCCCCATTTTTAAAAGCGTGACCTGCGAACTTTACGATGCATTTTAAGTTTTTATTTTTTTTAAACTCTCTAACACTACAGTCGGGGCGGTCGTGAAAAAACAACAAAAAATCATGGGATAGTATTCTTTACCGCCCTTCGGCTTTACCGCCAGGGGAGGGGGGGGGTCATTATCACAGCAGCTGCTATCAACGAAAGACCGTACCCCACTTCTCCCCGACCCGGGGCCCCCCCCCCTTTGTATATACCCGCAACCCCGACGTGGCAGAAAGAACTGCAGATGCTGATTTAAATCACAAAGTGCTGGAGTAACTCAGCACTGTCTGTGGAGAGAAGGGATAGGTGACGTTTCACAGAGTGCTGGAGTAACTCAGCGGGACAGGCAGCATCTCTGGAGAGAGGGAATGGGCGACGTTTCGGGTCGAGGCCCCTTCTCTCCAGAGACACTGCCTGACCCGCTGAGTTACTCCAGCGTTTTGTGTCCCTTCCACAGCTCCTACCCCAGGAGGAAGAGTTGCCCTAGAGAGAGAGAGAGGGGGGAGAGAGAGAGAGAGAGAGAGGGAGAAGGGAATGGGAACTGGAAAAAGTAGAGACAGCAGTGCTGTCAATAGACAACAGGTGCAGGAGTGCGGCCATTTGGCCCTTCGAGCCTGTGGGAACATCATTAACATCCACAATGTAAAGGTACGGACCCACGCACCAGGTCAAAGAACGACTTTCTTCAGAGTTACGGGCCTGCCCCACACAGGCCATTTTTTGGGCGACTACGATAGACAATAGGTGCAGGAGTAGGCCATTCGCAGTATGCCCTTCAAGCCAATGTGATCATGGCTGATCATCCCCAATCAGTACCCCGTTCCTGCCTGCTCCCCATATCCCCTGACTCCACCATCTTAAAGAGCTCTATCTAACTCTTGAAAGCATCCAGAGAACCGGCCTCCACCGCCCTCTGAGGCAGAGAATCCCACAGACCCACCACTCTCTGTGAGAAAAAGTGTTTCCTCGTCTCCGGTTCTAAATGGCCGACCCCTTATTCTTAAACTGTGTGTGTGGCCCCTGGTTCTGGACTCCCCCCAACATGGGGAACATGTTTCCTGCCTCTAGCGTGTCGAGACCCTTCTCTCCAGAGACGCTGCCTCACCCGCCGAGTTACTCCAGCATTTTGTGTCTACCTTGGGTTTTAAACCAGCACTTGCAGTTCTTTCTTCCACACGCTCCCTTGTGGCCTGCGTGGGTTCTCTCCGGGTGCTCCGGTTTCCTCCCACACTCCAAAGACCTGCGGGTTTGTAGGTTTCGTTGCCTTCTGTAAATTGTCCCTAGTGTAAGATAGTGAGTGGTAGTGTGTGGGGTGATAGCAGGCCGGGGGTGGGCCGAAGGGTTTGTTTCCACACTGTATGTCTAAGATCCACTGGGTGGTGGTTTGGCCGGGGGCCTTCCTTCAGGCGGCACTTACGACACAAAGTTCCTGGAGTAACTCAGAGGATCAGGCAGCATCGCTGGAGAACATGGATCGGTGACATTTCAGGTCGGGGGGGCCCTACAATCTCGAAAGAAGGGTCCCCACCCAGAAATGCCGCATCTCCATGTTTTCCCACAGATGTAGTAAATGCCTACTATGTTCTGTTGTGCTCAAGCAAAGCAAGAATTTCATTGTCCTACCAGGGACACATGACAATAAACTCACTTGATGCAAGTTCACAAGTTATAGGGGTAGAATCGGCCCATTGAGTCTACTCCGCCATTCAATCGTGGCTGATCTCTGCCTCCTAATCCACCCCATTTCCCCGCCTTCTCCCCGACACCCGTTCTAGTCCAGATGTGTCTGTCTCTGCCTTAAAAATATCCACTGCCTTGGCCTCCACAGCCTCTGTGGCAATGAGGTTCCCACAGATTCACCACCCTCTCACCAAAGAAGTTCCTCCTCGCCTCCTTTCTAAAAAAGAGCGTCCTTTAATTCCGAGGCTGTGCCCTCTGGTCCTAGACTCTCCCACTGGTGGAAACATCCTCTCCACATCCACTCTATCTGGGCCTTTCATTATTCTGTACGTTCAACGAGGTCCCCGTCCCCCCCTCCCCCTCATCCCTCATCCTTCTAAACTCCAGCGTCGACAAACGCTCATCGTACATTAACCCGCTCATTGCTGGGATCATTCTCGTGAACCTCCTCTCCAGAGCCAGCACATCCTTCCACGGATGTGGGGGCCCAAATCTGCTCCAAATGCGGCCTGACCTGAGCCTTCCCTAGGCGGCCTGACCCGCTCTGCGTCCTCCTGCAGTTTGTACATGGGGGGGGGGGGAAACAGGCCGTTCGGCCCACCTCATCCGTGCCGTGCTAGTCCCGTAGGCCTCCGAATCTGACCAGCCTCTCGGCACCGGAGACCGGGATCCATCCCGATCTCCAGTGAGCTGTGTGTGTGTGTGTGTGTGTGTGGAGATGATGAGAGAGTGGGCTGACGCAGAAATGGTGTGAAGGGGGGGGGGGCGATGGCAGGTCGGCGTGAACTCGGCCGGCCCGTTTCTCTGAACTAAAGTGTCTCGACCACATCCTCTGGCAGCTGGTTCCATGCAAGATCCTATAGCAAAGCAAGATAGTCACTCGACGAAAAAGACGTAGTACGGTCACGGGCAACATTTGGCCCCATTTCCGTAACCGGCTTCCAGTCTCCGCACCTATAGCGGAGCAAAGATAACTAGTGCGGAGACGGAAGCCGTTTACGGAAACATCCTGGGAAAGTTAAAAGTTCTTTGGGAAAAATCTTCTCCTCGTTTTCAGAATTATAATGTATTAACACAAACTGTTCCCCCCGCAACGCTGATTACACGTCGGGTCGGGTTACTAAAATGGCCGCCGTTCCACTACTAAAATGGCTTCCGTTGCGTACTACACGTCAGCCCATTGCATTTAGCAGGAGTGGTCTATCTTGCTCCGATATAGGAGCTTTGGTTCCATGTATCCTCCCGTCTTCTCTCTGGAAAAGGTTGTCCCTCAGCTCCCTGTCGAACCTGTAGATTCAGGCTCAGGCCCAGAGAGAGAGAGAGAGAGGTTGGGACGGATCCCCTGGGGAGGGGGGGGACACACGCAGGAGTAACGGGGTGGGGGGGCTGGAGGTGGAGAGAGCCCAGTCCCGGGAGGAGGGAGGGGGGTGTGTGGGAGGCAGCCGGACAGTCTAGTGCACTCCACTCCGCCAACCCCGCCCCCCCCCCCCTCTTCACGCAGGCCAAGACACGGGTGCTCGGTGCTGACGTTCCTCGCCGTCTCGACTGTTCCCGGGCGATGAGCAGCCTGCACTCTCTCAGAGCGAGTAGACTGGCGCACTCTCTGGAGCCCTGTGTGTGTGTGTGTGTGTGTGTGAATGTGTCCGAGTGTGTGTGTGTGTGAATGTGTCTCTGTGTGTGTGTATGTCTGTGTGTGTGAATGTGTCTCTGTGTGTGTGTATGTCTGTGTCTGAGTGTGTGTGTGAATGTGTCTGAGTGTGTGTGTGTGAATGTCTGTGTGTGTATGTCTGTGTATGTATCTGTGTGTGAATGTGTCTGAGTGTGTGTGTGTCTGTGTATGTATCTGTGTGTGAATGTGTGTGTGAATGTGTCTTGAGTGTGTGAATGTGTCTGTGTGTGTATGTCTGTATGTATCTGTGTGTGAATGTGTCTGTGTGTGTATGTCTGTATGTATCTGTGTGAATGTGTCTGAGTGTGTGTGTGTGTGAATGTCTGTGTGTGTGTGTATGTATCTGTGTGTGAATGTGTGTGTGTGTGAATGTCTGAGCGTGTGTGTGTGAATGTGTCTGAGCGTGTGTGAGTGTGTGTGAATGTGTCTGAGTGTGTGTGAATGTGTCTGAGTGTGTGAATGTGTTTGTGTGTGTGTGTGGTCTTTGTGAGTGTGTGTGTGTGCGCCTGGGACAAGCAGCCTGCCCTCACTCTTAGAGCAGAGCAACCTACACTCTGGAGCCCAGATGAGTGTGCCTGTGAGCGTGGGTGTGCGCAATCATTTGCCACGGTGGTTGCACAAGTTTCTGCACACATACACATATACACACTGCGTGCGTGAATGTGTGTGTGTGTGTGTGTCCGTTCACAAGTGTGGTCTGTGTATGTGTGTGTGTGTGTGTAAGTTATTGGACCTCTGCGCACACAGCTGCCGGTTGCCTTCATCTCTGTGTGTGTGTGTGTGTGTGTGTATGAACTCCCCTCGACTCTACCCTGAAGACGCACAGACTCCCCACAGCATCGGAGGCAGCAGACAGGACGGTGGGCCTGTGGGCGAGACTGTGAACAGGCTGCGACTGTCACTAAGGAGGGGGCTGGTCAACGCAGTTGCTTGTAAATAGATAATCTCGCAGAAGGGCCTCGCACCAACTCTTCCCCACCGCCTAGTTTTCATGTCGTTTTAATTCTCTATTTAATAATATCATTGCTCTTGGAAACAACTTGAAGACTTCAGTGACTTTTATGAGATTAGTTCAACCCATTCTCCGGAGTAAATAGTTTTCTGTTGAATGTTTCTTTTGACTTGTTGAGAAATGCAATATGTATAAAAAAATTAAAGATGAAGGAAAATAATAAAAATGGACATTTGCTGATCAATGGGACGTTCGTTATTATCTCTTTGGTATTCATCCAGACTCAGAAATGTTGCATGTTCGGTGTGTCTGATCCCGGCAGCGATTCACAAGATCCCAACAGCAATTTGACACGGTGATCATTTGTTTACACACATTACAGACACATACAGCACAGGAAGAAGGGTCTCGACCAAAAACGTCGCCCATTCCTTCTCTCCACAGATGCTGCCTGTCCCGCTGAGTTACTCCAGCACTCTGTAAAACGTCACCCATTCCTTCTCTCCACAGATGCTGCCTGACCCGCTGAGTTACTCCAGCACTCTGTGAAACGTCACCTATCCATGTTCTCCACAGATGCTGCCTGACCGGCTAAGTTACTCCAGCACTCTGTGAAACGTCACCCATTCCTTCTCTCCAGAGATGTTCCCTGACCCGCTGAGTTACTCCAGCACTCTGTGAAAGGTCTTCTCCTCCTCTGGCAGCTCGCTCCATGTACTCTCCACGCTCTGTGGAAAAAGTTGCCTCTCAGGTTCCTATTAAATCTTTCTCCCACACAAATCCCTGCCGTCCTTGATTCCCCGACGCTGGTGGAATAACAGCCCCAGAGCACTATTAATCGATTGAAAGATTTAGCATGGGCAAGTTGGGCTGTAATTGTCTCTGGGAACTGCAGATGCTGGTTTAAAATCGAAGGTTAACACAAAATGCTGGAGTAACTCAGCGGGTGAGGCAGCATCTCTGGAGAGAAGGAATGGGGCCTGAAGAAGGGGCCTCGACCGAAACATCACCCATTCCTTCGCTCCAGAGATGCTGCCTGCCCCGCTGAGTTACTCCAGCTTTTTGTGTCTAAAGCAGTTTCTGTTCTGCATGAGTATGACGCTACAGGCCCTTCGGCCCATCCAGTGCACGCAGACCATCAATCACCCTTTCACGCTAGTTCTGTGCTATCTCGCTGCCAACATACTAGGGGCAAATTTACGGGGACTGATGAACCCACGTTGCTTTAGGATGGTGTTCACAAAGAGACACAAAAAGCTGGAGTGACTCAGCGGGACAGGCCAGCATCTCTGGAGAGAAGGAACGGGTGACGTTTCGGGTCGAGACACCTCTCCAGAGAGGACGTGCAAACTCCATTCAGCAGCCAAGGTCTGGTTCGAACTCATGTCTCCGGCGTTGTGAGGAGACGGCTCTACCAGCTGTGCCACCATTGGAGACCTTTTAATGTCCTCCTTAGTTTAACATTACAACTGAGAGGTATCATCTCTCACAGCGTGGCGTTCTTTCCACACTGCCCCTGTGAAACCAACAAAAATGCCAGAGAAAGCAAAAGGAGAGATTGAATTCATAAGGCTGAAGAAGAGTCCTGACCCGAAACATCAACTGTCCTATTTCTCCAAAGATGCTGCCTGACCCGCTGGGTTACTTCAGAACTTTGTGTATATCTTTGGTAAAATGCATAAACTGCAGTTTCTTGCATAAACTGCACTGGATCTATCTTATATAGACAATAGGCGCAGGAGTAGGCCATTCGGCCCTTCGAGCCAGCACCGCCATTCAATGTGATCATGGCTGACCATCCCCAATCAGTACCCCGTTCCTGCCTTCTCCCCATATCCCCTGACTCCGCTATCTTTAAGAGCCCTATCTAGCTCTCTCTTGAAAGCATCCAGAGAACCGGCCTCCACCGCCTTCTGAGGCAGAGAATTCCACAGATTCACAACTCTCTGGGTGAAAAAGTTTGTCCTCATGAAGAAAGCGAATGGCATGTTGGCCTTTATAACAAGAGGGATCGAATATAGGAGCAAAGAGGTCCTTCTGCAGTTGTACAGGGCCCTGGTGAGACTACACCTGGAATATTGCGTGCAGTTTTGGTTCCCTAATTTGAGGAAGGACATTCTTGCTATTGAGGGAGTGCAGTGTAGGTTTACAAGGTTAATTCCCGGGATGGTGGGACTGTCATACGCTGAGAGAATGGAGCGGCTGGGCTTGTACACTCTGGAGTCTAGAAGGATGAGAGGTTATCTCATTGAAACATATAAGATTGTTAAGGGCTTGGATACGCTAGAGGCAGGAGCCAATATAACACATTAATTTGTAGGATGCACAAAGTTGAATACATTTTGGAGTGATATATTTGATATATTTACAAAGCTCCTCAAGTCAAGAATAGAACCTAATACGGAATGGATTCTATTTGGAATAATAGTAGAAGATATCAATTTAAACAAAGACCAAAAAGTATTCTTTAATTATGGGTTAATAATTGGAAAGAAATTGAAACTTACATTTTTGAAAAATACAGCTATATCAACTATTAAAATGTGGATTAGGAATATGACGGACATAGCACACCTAGAAGAAATGAGACTCCGCCTAATAGATAAATATGACCGATTCTTAAGGAGTTGGTCACCTTTCATCGACTTTGTGGAATCATGTGATGCAGCAGTACCGTAAAGATTACTGATTTCAGGTCAGGTCGTGGATAGATTTACATCTCCAAACAAAATTTCTTGTTTAAGGGCCTTTTTCTACTATTTCTACTTTCTACTTTCTCTTTTCTTATATACACACTTCGCGTTTTTCTATTTTCTACTATCTATTTTTCCTCTTTTTCTTCTCTCTGTTTTTTCTTTTTTTTTACTTCCTTTTCAAAAACATCAAACTAGACGTCGTACATAGAATGTATTGCGTTATGACATAGTTGGCACCTAAAATTAGGTACCACTGTATTGTTTGGGATTGTATTAACTTCTAATAAAATAAACAAAACAAAACAAAAAAAAAGAATAAGGAGTAAGCCATTTAGAACGGAGACGAGGAAACACTTTTTTCTCAGAGAGTGGTGAGTCTGTGGAATTCTCTGCCTCAGAGGGCGGTGGAGGCAGGTTCTCTGGATGCTTTCAAGAGAGAGCTAGATAGGGCTCTTAAAGATAGGGGGATATGGGGAGAAGGCAGGAACGGGGTACTGATTGGGGATGATCAGCCATGATCACAGTGAATGGCGGTGCTGGCTCGGCAGCATCCGAGGCAGCATCTATGGAGCGAAGGAATGGGTGATGTTTCGGGTCTAGACCCTTCGGTTTGTTGAGTGCCAACATGAAACTGGTGCAACTTGGGTGGGGAGAGTGATACTCCAGCATTTTGTTTCTCATTATCTGTTTCTTCTCTCTTCACCATGCCTGGGTTTCAGCACCCACGTTACAGAGAAAGGTTGAACAAGATAGGTCTTTATTCTTTGGAGCGCAGAAGGTTAAGGGGGGGACTTGATAGGGGTCTTTAAAATGATGAGAGAGATAGACAGAGTTGACGTGGATAAGCTTTTTCCATTGAGAGTAGGGAAGATTCAAACAAGAGGACATGATTTGAGAATTAAGGGACAGTTTAGTGGGTAACATGAGGGGGAACTTCTTTACTCAGAGAGTGGTAGCTGTGTGGAATGAGCTTCCGGTGGAAGTGGTGGAGGCAGGTTCGATTTTATCATTTAAAAATAAATCGGATAGGCAAACATAGAAAATAGGTGCAGCAGTAGGCCATTTGGCCCTTCGAGCCTGCACCGCCATTCAATATGATCATGATAGGTATATGGACGGGAAAGGAATGGAGGGTTATGGTCTGAGTGCAGGTAGATGGGACTAAGTGTGAGTAAGTGTTTGGCACGGACTAGAAGGGCCGAGATGGCCTGTTTCCGTGCTGTAATTGTCATATGGTTATACTGCCTTACACCATAGATGACACAAAGCTGGGGGGCAGGTTAGCTGTGAGGAGAGTGTTAGGAGGCTGCAAGATGACTTGGATAGGCTGGGTGAGTGGGCAAATGCATGGCAGATGCAGTATAATGTGGATAAATGTGAGGTTATCCACTTTGGTGGCAAAAACAGGAAAGTAGACTATTACCTGAATGGTGGCCGATTAGGAAAAGGGGAGATGCAACGAGACCTGGGTGTCATGGTACACCAGTCATTGAAAGTAGGCATGCAGGTGCAGCAGGCAGTGAAGAAAGCGAATGGTATGTTAGCATTCATAGCAAAAGGATTTGAGTATAGGAGCAGGGAGGTTCTACTGCAGTTGTACAGGGTCTTGGTGAGACCACACCTGGAGTATTGCGTACAGTTTTGGTCTCCTAATCTGAGGACGGACATTCTTGCCATAGAGGAAGTACAGAGAAGGTTCACCAGACTGATTCCTGGGATGGCAGGACTTTCATATGAAGAAAGACTGGATAGACTCGGCTTGTACTCGCTGGAATTTAGAAGATGGAGGGGGGATCTTATAGAAACTCACAAAATTCTTAAGGGGTTGGACAGGCTAGATGCAGGAAGATTGTTCCCGATGTTGGGGAAGTCCAGAACAAGGGGTCACAGTTTAAGGATAAGGGGGAAGTCTTTTAGGACCGAGATGAGAAAAACATTTTTTACACAGAGAGTGGTGAATCTGTGGAATTCTCTGCCGCAGAAGGTAGTTGAGGCCAGTTCATTGGCTATATTTAAGAGGGAGTTAGATGTGGCTAAAGGGATCAGGGGGTATGGAGAGAAGGCAGGTACAGGATACTGAGTTGGATGATCAGCCATGATCATATTGAATGGCGGTGCAGGCTCGAAGGGCCGAATGGCCTCTACTCCTGCACCTGTTTTCTATGTTTCTATGAGTATTTCAGCTTTCTGCTTGTTTCACCCATCCTACAACCAGCACAAGTCATGTTCTGCATGATATATGAGGTTGCATAAAATGACCAATGGCCATTTCTCCCAGTTAAAGAGTCTCAGACAATGAAGGAGGAAGTGCAGGAGAACTACAATCCCCATAATACCTGGCTGTGTCCTCTGACCCCCTTAAAGGCAAATTTGTGCTGTGTTTTTTTAAACAAAAGCCTTCATTCGATTTGTAATTAAGTGAACCAAACTTAAAATGGTCTATTTTTGCACTCGTGGGGTTTAAAACAGGAATGTTTGTTGGTTTTTGTGCCTGTGCTTCCGCCTACATTTCCCAGGGTGCAGTGGAGGGTCCGGCGCATGCGTGTTCTGCGCCAGGCCCCGTCGCCTTGGTGATCGCGGCCTAGCGAGTGGAGGGGGAAGACTGAAGCCTGGAGCTCACGTACTGGGAAACCTCCCTTCCTGGGGGCACCCCAGCCCCTTCCCTCCTCCCCCCCCTCACACCCTCTGTTGCCCCCCTGCAGCACCAGGAGAAACAGTTTAATTTTGTTTTTTTTAAAGAAATAACGATTTCTTAAAAGTCACTTCCCTTTTTTAACGTTTAAAACCGTAGATTTCCCCCCTTTCTCTCCCCCTTTTTTTCTAAGTTTGGTTTGCACGTAAAGGATTTGCCGCAGGGATTGAGAGGGGGGTTGCACCGGTTCCCAGACGCTTTTAAGGTCCCAGCACCAATTGCGAGTTGGACAAGGCGATTCCCCGTTTCCAGGTTGCTCCGGGATTCCCGGAGGAAAAGGGAGCCAGAATTCCAGGACTTGGCCTTGTTTCCGGAGCATCTTGCAGAGGGAACTTGCCCCGTGTCGCTGCCGTGACCCCCAGTTGGCGCGTTTCCCCCCGCGACCTCTGACCCCGGCTCCATTGAGGTTGGCCGTTCGCCCACTTCCCCCCCCATCCCCCCCTCGAGTCGAAAACCACCACCCGAAGATCCCGGACGACTCGGCGTGGGGATGCCCATGGAGGTGAAATGGCCGTTCCCCACCCGGCAGGGGCTAAGTTGGACGGTTACAAGCGCTCTAATCACTGGGCTGGTCGGAGTCTACAGTCGCATCTGGACCAGTGAGTATGTGGGGACATAGGTGTGTGTGTGTGTAACACTGGGGTACAGTACCGGTGGGGACGGGTCTGTGTGTGTGTATAACACTGGGGTACAGTACCGGTGGGGACGGGTCTGTGTGTGTGTATAACACTGGGGTACAGTACTGGTGAGGACAGGTGTGTGTGTGTGTATAACACTGGGGTACAGTACCGGTGGGGATGGGAGTATCTGTATAATACCGGAAGATGGCGGCAGTGTTTATAATGGCTGATCCCCCCCCCTGTCCTTCTGCAGTTATACAGGGCCCTGGTGAGACCACACCTGGAGTATTGTGTGCAGTTTTGGTCTCCAAATTTGATGAAGGACATTCTTGCTATTGAGGGTTCACCAGCGTAGGTTCACCAGGTTAATTCCCAGGATGGCGGGACTGTCATATGCTGAGAGAATGGAGCGGCTGGGCTTGTACACTCTGGAGTTTAGAAGGATGAGAGGGCATCTCATTGAAACATGTAAGATTATTAAGGGTTTGGACACGCTAGAGGCAGGAAACATGTTCCCGATGTTGGGGGAGTCCAGAACCAGGGGCCACACACACAGTTTAAGAATAAGGAGTAAGCCATTTAGAACGGAGACGAGGAAACACTTTTTCTCACAGAGAGTTGTGAGTCTGTGGAATTCTCTGCCTCAGAGGGCGGTGGAGGCCGGTTCTCTGGATGCTTTCAAGAGAGAGCTAGATAGGGCTCTTAAAAATAGCGGAGTCAGGGGATATGGGGAGAAAGCATGAAGGGGTACTGATTGGGGATGATCAGCCATGATCACATTGAATGGCGGTGCTGGCTCGAAGGGCAGAATGGCCTACTCCTGCACCTATTGTCTATTGGGACTGGGGTGTGTGTATAACACTGGGGTACAGTACCGGTGGGGACGGGTCTGTCTGTATAACAATAGACAACAGACAATTGTAGGCAGAGAATTCCACAGACTCACCACTCTGTGAGAAAAAGTGTTTCCTCGTCTCCGTTCTAAACTGGGGTACAGTACCGGTGGGGACGGGAGTATCTGTATAATACCAGAAGATGGCAGCAGTGTTTATTTCGGCTGATCCCCCCCTGTTCCTCTGCAGTTGTACAGGGCCCTAGTGAGACCACACCTGGAGTATTGTGTGCAGTTTTGGTCCCCCAATTTGAGGAAGGACATTCTTGCTATTGAGGGAGCCCAGCGTAGGTTCACCAGGTTAATTCCCGGGATGGCGGGACTGTCATATGCTGAGAGAATGGAGCGCCTGGGCTTGTACACTCTGGGTTTAGAAGGATGAGAGGGGATCTTATTGAAACTTATAAGATTATTAAGGGTTTGGACACTCTAGAGGGGGGAAACATGTTCCTGATGTTGGGGGAGTCCAGAACCAGGGGCCACACACACAGTTTAAGAATAAGGGGTCGGCCATTTAGAACGGAGACGAGGAAACACTTTTTCTCACAGAGAGTTGTGAGTCTGTGGAATTCTCTGCCTCAGAGGGCGGTGGAGGCCGGTTCTCTGGATGCTTTCAAGAGAGAGCTAGATAGGGCTCTTAAAGATAGCGGAGTCAGGGGATATGGGGAGAAGGCAGGAACGGGGTACTGATTGGGGATGATCAGCCATGATCACATTGAATGGCGGTGCTGGCTCGAAGGGCTGAAATGGCCTCTACTCCTGCGTCTATTGTCTACTGTCCTTTCTCCCTCTGCAGAATACATGAACAGGTTGCTGGTCCACAACAAGGAGGATCTATACGAGGCCATCGAGCGACGGCCCCAGGGCAAACCACTCCTCACTGTGGCCAACCATCAGTCCTGCATGGACGACCCACACATCTGGGGTGAGGGTCTCACCACGGGCCTGTCCCTGTCCCCACTGCCCGCCTCCACCAAGATCCACGCTGCACGATGCGATAACATCACTGCTTCTCTGTTGGGCGAAGACACTTGGGCAGGAGAGGCAGGAATCCAGTCTTGTCTGCCGATTAGGAAATGGGGAGATGCAGCGAGACCTGGGTGTCATGGTACACCAGTCATTGAAAGTAGGCATGCAGGTGCAGCAGGCAGTGAAGAAAGCGAATGGTATGTTGGCCTTCATAGCAAGAGGATTTGAGTATAGGAGCAGGGAGGTTCTACTGCAGTTGTACAGGGTCTTGGTGAGACCACACCTGGAGTATTGCGTACAGTTTTGGTCTCCAAATCTGAGGAAGGACATTATAGCCATAGAGGGAGTGCAGAGAAGGTTCACCAGACTGATTCCTGGGATGTCAGGACTTTCATATGAAGAAAGACTGGATAGACTTGGCTTATACTCGCTAGAATTTAGGAGATTGAGAGGGGATCTTATAGAAACGTACAAAATTCTTATGGGGTTGGACAGGCTAGATGCAGGAAGATTGTTCCCGATGTTGGGGAAGTCCAGGACAAGGGGTCACAGCTTAAGGATAAGGGGGAAATCCTTTAAGACCGAGATGAGGAAAAACTTTTTCACACAGAGAGTGGTGAATCTCTGGAACTCTCTGCCACAGAGGGTAGTTGAGGCCAGTTCATTGGCTATATTTAAGAGGGAATTAGATGTGGCCCTTGTGGCTAAAGGGATCAGGGGGTATGGAGAGAAGGCAGGTACGGGATACTGAGTTGGATGATCAGCCATGATCGTATTGAATGGCGGTGCAGGCTCGAAGGGCCGAATGGCCTACTCCTGCACCTATTTTCTATGTATCTATGTATCTATGTAACGCCGTGTGTGTAGCATAGAAGAATAGAATAGAATGCCTTTTATTGTCATTCAAACAGACAAGGTTTGAACGGAATTTCATTCCTACAGTCATGACATTACAAAAAAAACAACCAAGACACACACTTAACACAATTTACACAAACATCCATCACAGTGAATCTCCAACACCTCCTCACTGTGATGGAAGGCAAAAGTCTTATCTCTTCCCTTTGTTCTTCTCCCGCGGTCCAGCTGTCCAACTGCTGCGTCAAGGCTCCCGATGTTAAAGCCCCCGGCGGGCGATGGTAAGTCCCGCGGCCGTTTAAGCCGCGCTGGGCGATGTTAGGCCCCGCTCCGAGCCCTTTAAACCCCGCGAATCCGGCGGAGGAAGTTGCCGTTGCGGGAGCCCCGAGAAGCGGTCTCCCACCAGGGACCTGCGAGCTCCTCGATGTTCCCGTCCACCGGGCCTCCGAAGCTCCGAAGTCGGGTCGCAGCCGCGCGCCACCACAGCTCTCCCCGCTCCGAAGTCGGCCAGCTCCGCGATGGCCAGTCCGCAGGCTGGAACCCTCAGGTTGGTTCCGGTTGGAGGCCGCCGCCGGCTCCACGGTGTTAGGCCCAACGACACCGGAGACCCGACAGGGAAAAAGTCGCGTCCCCCGTACAGGGAAGAGATGAAACGGTTTCCCCCACCCCCCCCACACATATACACAACTAAAAAATAATTAAAATGAAAACCAAAAACATACATCTAATGGGACAAAATTTTTTTTTTTAAGACAGACAGACTGCAGTCGAGCCGCTGCCGTTACAGTTGGCAACCTTAGCTGTATCACTAAACTAATCCTGTCTTGTGTCTCCTTCCAGGTGTCTTGGAACTGAAGCATTTGTGGAGGAGTAGGAAAATGAGATGGTGAGTCTTGGAACTGCCTTGCTGTTTACTCTGTCCCATCGCACACACACACACCCGGGGTCAGACACAGAGTGAAGCTCCCTCTGCACCGACACCATTAGGGTCGCCAACTGTAACGGTATTAGCCGGGACATCCCGTACATTGGCCTCTAAATTGGTTTGTCCCGTACGGGACCGCCCTTGTCCTGTATTTGGCCGCCACTACTCGGGTCGAGGGGACTATCGGGTCGGACCCCGCCTCATCCGTCCCGACGTAGTGCAGCCCATGGAGTGCAGCAGCAGCAGCAGCACCTCGCGCAGGCAGGTGGGACGAGTGTAGCTGGGACATGTTGGCCGGTGTGGGCAAGTTGGGCCGAAGGGCCTGTTTCCACACTGTGTCACTCTAATCAATCTAATCACAGATAAAGCGTACAACATTTAGTTCAAGATATGAATATTAATTACCCTAACTCCAAGTAACCCCGGCATTCCCTCTCTCTCTCTATCCCTCCCCCACCCAAGTCGCACCAGCTTCTCGTTCTCACCCAGCAAACAGCCAACAACGGCCTGTTTCCTTTATCATCGTTACTTTTTTGCATATCTTTCATTCATTGTTCTTTATCTCTCCACATCACCGCCTATATCTCTCGGTTCCCTCTCCCCTGACTTTCAGTCTCGACCTGAAACGCCACCCATTCCGTCTCTCCAGAGATGCTGCCTGTCCCGCTGAGTTACTCCAGCTTTTTGTGTCTATCTTCAGCGCCGGATAAAGTCTGATTAAAGATGTGAGATAGACACAAAATGCTGGAGTAACTCAGCGGGACAGGCAGCATAAGAGATTAGGATACAAACTTAAATCACACGGTATTGGGGGTTCAGTATTGATGTGGATAGAGAACTGGCTGGCAAACAGGAAGCAAAGAGTAGGAGTAAACGGGTCCTTTTCACAATGGCAGGCAGTGATTAGTGGGGGTACCGCAAGGCTCAGTGCTGGGACCCCAGCTATTTACAATATATATTAATGATCTGGACGAGGGAATTGAAAGCAACATCTCCAAGTTTGCGGATGACACTAAGCTGGGGGGCAGTGTTAGCTGTGAGGAGGATGCTAGGAGACTGCAAGGTGACTTGGATAGGCTGGGTGAGTGGGCAAATGTTTGGCAGATGCAGTATAATGTGGATAAATGTGAGGTTATCCACATTGGTGGCAAAAACGGGAAGGCAGACTATTATCTAAATGGTGGCCGATTAGGAAATGGGGAGGTGCAGCGAGACCTGGGTGTCATGGTACACCAGTCATTGAAAGTAGGCATGCAGGTGCAGCAGGCAGTGAAGAAAGCGAATGGTATGTTGGCCTTCATAGCAAGAGGATTTGAGTATAGGAGCAGGGAGGTTCTACTGCAGTTGTACAGGGTCTTGGTGAGACCACACCTGGAGTATTGCGTACAGTTTTGGTCTCCAAATCTGAGGAAGGACATTATAGCCATAGAGGGAGTGCAGAGAAGGTTCACCAGACTGATTCCTGGGATGTCAGGACTTTCATATGAAGAAAGACTGGATAGACTTGGCTTATACTCGCTAGAATTTAGGAGATTGAGAGGGGATCTTATAGAAACGTACAAAATTCTTATGGGGTTGGACAGGCTAGATGCAGGAAGATTGTTCCCGATGTTGGGGAAGTCCAGGACAAGGGGTCACAGCTTAAGGATAAGGGGGAAATCCTTTAAGACCGAGATGAGGAAAAACTTTTTCACACAGAGAGTGGTGAATCTCTGGAACTCTCTGCCACAGAGGGTAGTTGACGCCAGTTCATTGGCTATATTTAAGAGGGAGTTAGATGTGGCCCTTGTGGCTAAAGGGATCAGGGGGTATGGAGAGAAGGCAGGTACGGGATACTGAGTTGGATGATCAGCCATGATCATATTGAATGGCGGTGCAGGCTCGAAGGGCCGAATGGCCTACTCCTGCACCTATTTTCTATGTATCTATGTATCTATCTGTGGAGAACATGGATAGGTGACGTTTCACAGAGTGCCGGAGTAACTCAGCGGGACAGGCAGCATCTGTGGAGAGAAGGAATGGGTGACGTTTCGGGTCGAGACCCTTCTTCAGACTGGTTCGGGATAAGGGAAACGAGAGATATAGGCGGTGATGTGGAGAGATAAAGAACTATGAATGAAAGATATGCAAAAAAGTTACGATGATAAAGGAATCAGGCCATTGTTAGCTGTTTGCTGGGTAATAACGAGAAGCTGGTGCGACTTGTGTGGGGGAGGGGTGGAGAGTGAGAGGGAATGCCCGGGGCTACCTGAAGTGAGAGAAATCAATATTCATACCGCTGAGGTGTAAGCTGCCCAAGCGAAATATGAGATGCTGTTCCTCCAATTTGCGCTGGGCCTCACTCTGACAGTGGTGGAGGCCTCGGACAGAAAAGTCAGTGTGGGAATGGGAAGGAGAATTAAAGTGTTTAGCAACCGGGAGATCAGGTAGGTTCAGGCGGGCTGAGCGGAGGTGTTCAGCGAAACGATCGCCCAGTCTGCGTTTGGTCTCGCCGATGTATAAGAGTTGATGTTAAAGATGGGAGGTCAGGACCTCGCTCTAACTGGCCTCTAGCTACCTCATCTACTGCATCCAGCTGTTCCAGGTGTCAACCTCTCTACATCGGCGAGACCAAGCGATCGCTTCGCCCGACACCTCCGCTCAGTCCGTCTTAACCTACCTGATCTCCCGGTGGCTCAGCACTTCAACTCCCCCTCCCATTCCCAATCTGACCTTTCTGTCCTGGGCCTCCTCCATTGTCAGAGTGAGGCCCAGCACAAATTGGAGGAGCAGCACCTCATATTTCGTTTGGGTATTTCACACCCCAGTGGTACGAATGTTGACTTCTCTAACTTCAGATAGCTTTCTCTCTCCATCCCCTCCCCCTTCCCAGTTCTCCCACTACTCAAAGATCCTATAAGCAAGCAAGATAGACCACTCGACGAAAAAGACGTAGTACGGTCATGGGTAATTTTCAGCCCCATTTCCGTAACCGGCTTCCAGTCTCCGCACCAAAGATCCCGTAGCGGAGCAAAGATAACTAGTGCGGAGACGGAAGCCGGTTACGGAAACATCCTGGTAAAAATAAAAGTTATTTGGTAAAAATCTTCTCCTCATTTTCAGAATTATAATTTATTAACACAAACTGTTCCCCCGCAACGTTGATTACACTGCGGGTCGGGTTACTAAAATGGCCGTCGTTCCGCTCCGTTGCGTACTACACGTCAGCCCATTGCATTTAGCAGGAGTGGTCTATCTTGCTATAGGATCTTTGGTGTTACTGTCTCCGACTACATTCTCTATCTCTGTCCCGCCCCCTTCCCCTGACATCAGTCTGAAGAAGGGCCTCGACCCGAAACGTCGCCCGTTCCTTCTCTCCAGAGACGCTGCCCGTCCCGCTGAGTTACCCCAGCGTTTTGTGTCCACCCTCGATTAAACCAAATCTCTCCCCACATCAGGACACCCGCTGCGGCCGACATCTGTTTCACCAAAGAACTGCATTCTCGATTCTTCAGCCTTGGGAAATGCGTCCCGGTTTGCCGAGGTAAGTGTGGGGAGAGGGATCGCGGAGGGGACAGAGTGACAGGGGCTGGATTGACATCAGTGGGGATACAGTCATGAGCTCGTACGAGCAGAATTAGGCCATTCGGCCCATCAAGTCTACTCCGCCATTCAATCATGGCTGATCTATCTCTCCCTCCCAACCCCATTCTCCTGCCTTGAGAGGGGATCTTATTGAAACATATAAGGTCATTAAGGGTTTGGACACGCTAGAGGCAGGAAACATGTTCCCGATGTTGGGGGAGTCCAGAACCAGGGGCCACACACACCGTTTAAGAATAAGGGGTCGGCCATTTAGAACGGAGACGAGGAAACACTTTTTCTCACAGAGAGTTGTGAGTCTACCATCCTTTAATTCTGAGACTGTGCCCTCTAGTCCTGGACTCTCCCACTAGTGGAAACATCCTCTCCACATCCACTCGGCTGCAAAAAGTTGCGACCACTGCCCAGTCCATCATCGGCTCTGACCTCCCCACCATCGAGGGGGATCTATCGCAGTCGCTGCCTCAAAAAAGGCTGGCAGCATCATCAAGGACCCACACACCATCCTGGCCACACACTCATCTCCCCGCTACCTTCAGGTAGAAGGTACAGGAGCCTGAAATCTGGAACATCCAGGTCCAGGAATAGCTGCTTCCCCACAGCCATCAGGCTATTAAACTCGACATCAAACAAACTCTGAACAATAACAGCCTATTGCACTTTATCTGTTTACTTATGTGTGTGTATATGGTCTCTGCTATATAGACACAGTGAACTGTTCTGTATTAGACAATAGACAATAGGTGCAGGAGTAGGCCATTCGGCCCTTCGAGCCAGCACCGCCATTCAATGTGATCTTGGCTGATCATCCCCAATCAGTACCCCGTTCCTGCCTTCTCCCATATCCCCTGACTCCACTATTTTTAAGAGCCCCATCTAGCTCTCTCTGGAAAGTATCCAGAGAACCGGCCTCCACCGCCCTCTGAGGCAGAGAATTCCACAGACTCACCACCGTTTATATCAACGGGTCGATGGTTGAAAGGGTCAAGAGCTTCAAATTCCTGGGCGTGCACATCTCTGAAGATCTTTCCTGGTCCGAGAACACTGATGCCATTATTAAGAAAGCACATCAGCGCCTCTACTTCCTGAGAAGATTACGGAGAGTCGGTTTGTCAAGGAGGACTCTCTCGAACTTCTACAGGTGCACAGTAGAGAGCATGCTGACCGGTTGCATCGTGGCCTGGTTCGGCAACTCGAGCGCCCTGGAGAGGAAAAGACTGCAAAAAGTAGTAAACACTGCCCAGTCCATCATCGGCTCTGACCTCCCCACCATCGAGGGGATCTATCGCAGTCCCTGCCTCAAAAAGGCTGGCAGCATCATCAAGGACCCACACCATCCTGGCCACACACTCATATCCCCGCTACCTTCAGGTAGAAGGTACAGGAGCCTGAAGACTGCAACGTCCAGGTTCAGGAATAGCTACTTCCCCACAGCCATCAGGCTATTGAACCTGGCTCGGACATAACACTGAACTTTATTAGCCAATACTGTTATTTGCACTTTATCAGTATATTGACCATTGTGTATATATTTATAGAATGCCTTGTAGTCAATGCCTACTATATTCTGTTGTGCTGAAGCAAAGCAAGAATTTCATTGTCCTATCTGGGACACATGACAATACACTCTCTTGACTTGACGAATTGACTCTATCCAGGGCACTGTGGGAGAGGGGAAACACTGAGTAAGGAGGATTCATGGTGCTGTCTTCTTCCCTCAGGTGATGGAGTTTATCAGAAAGGCATGGACTTCTTGCTGGAGAAACTGAACCACGGAGACTGGGTCCATTTCTTCCCAGAGGGTAAGTTCTCCATTTGTGCCTCTTTACCGCTGATGGTATCTTTACCACTGACCTCATTTGAGGAAGGACATTCTTGCTATTGAGGGAGCCCAGCGTAGGTTCACCAGGTTGATTCCCGGGATGGCGGGACTGTCATATGCTGAGAGAATGGAGCGGCTGGGCTTGTATACTCTGGAGTTTAGAAGGATGAGAGGAGATCTCATTGAAACACATAAGATTGTTAAGGGCTTGGACACACTAGAGGCAGGAAACATGTTCCCGATGTTGGGGGAGTCCGGAACCAGGGGCCACACACACAGTTTAAGAATAAGGAGTAAACCATTTAGAACGGAGACGAGGAAACACTTTTTCGCACAGAGAGTGGTGAGTCTGTGGAATTCTCTGCCTCAGAGGGCGGTGGAGGCCGGTTCTCTGGATGCTTTCAAGAGAGAGCTAGATAGGGCTCTTAAAGATAGCGGAGTCAGGGGATATGGGGAGAAGGCAGGAACGGGGTACTGATTGGGGATGATCAGCCATGATCACATTGAATGGCGGTGCCGGCTCGAAGGGCCAAATGACCTCTACTCCTGCACCTATTGTCTATTGCATTCACTGGAATTAGGAAAGATGAGAGGGGATCTTATAGAAACATGTAAAATTCTTCAGGGCCAGTCTGAAGAAGGGTCTCGACCCGAAACGTCACCCATTCCTTCTCTCCAGAGATGCTGCCTGTCCCGCTGAGTTACTCCAGCTTTTTATGTCTATCTCCCATCTTTAATCAGACTTTTATCTTGCACTAAAGATAGACGCAAAAAGCTGGAGTAACTCAGCGGGACAGGCAGCATTTTGTGTTTATCTTCGGATTAAACCAGCATCTGCAGTTCCTTCCTATACAAAGTTCTTAAGGGATTGGACAGGCGAGATGCAGAATCTTTTTTCCCGATGTTGGGGGAATCCAGAACGAAGGGTCACACACAGTTTAAGAATAAGGGGTCGGCCATTTAGGACTGAGATGAGGAAAAACGTTTTCACCCAGAGAGTTGTGAATCTGTGGAATTTCAGTTTGGAGATACAGCGCGGAAACAGGCCCTTCGGCCCACCGGGTCCGCGCCGACCAGCGATCCCCGCACGCTAACACTATCCTACGCCCACTAGGGACAATTTTCTTTTTTACATTTACCAATCCAATTAACCTACAAACCTGCACGTCTTTGGAGTGTGGGAGGAGACCGAAGATCTCGGAGAAAACCCACGCAGGTCACGGGGAGAACGTACATGTCCAATCCCTTGACAATCGTATATGTTTCAATAAGATAGCCTCTCATCCTTCCAAACTCCAGAGTGTACAAGCCCAGCCGCTCCATTCTCTCAGCATATGACAGTCCCTCCATCCCGGGAATTAACCTGGCGAACCTACGCTGGGCTCCCTCAATAGCAAGAATGTCCTTCCTCAAATTAGGGGACCAGAACGGCACACAACGTCACACAGTTTAAGACTAAGGGGTCGGCCATTTAGGACTGAGATGAGGAAAAAACTTTTTTCCACCCAGAGAGTTGTGTGAATCTGTGGAGTTCTCTGCCACAGAAGGCAGTGGAGGCCGATTCAATGGATGTTTTCAAGAGAGAGTTAGATTTAGCTCTTGGGGCTAACGGAATCAATCGATATGGGGAGAAAGCAGGAACGGGGTACTGATTGTGGATGATCAGCCGTGATCACATTGAATGGCGGTGCTGGCTGGAAGGGCCGAATATCCACAGTGATGTTAATCCCGCTCCCTCTCATCGCCCCTCATTCCTTGCCTGCTCTTTCCCTCTCTAACTCTGCTCTCTCCTCTTTTGAAGGGAAGGTCAACATGACACAGGAGTACATGAGAATGAAATGGGGTGAGTATCGATCTCTCGATCCTTGCTATTGAGGGAGCCCAGCAGGTTAATTCCCGGGATGGCGGAACTGTCATATGCTGAGAGAATGGAGCGGCTGGGCTTGTACACTCTGGAGTTTAGAAGGATGAGAGGGCATCTCATTGAAACATATAAGATTATTAAGGGCTTGGACACGCTAGAGGCAGGAAGCATGTTCCCGATGTTGGGGGAGTCCAGAACCAGGGGCCACACACACAGTTTAAGAATAAGGGGTCGGCCATTTTGAACGGAGACGAGGAGAAACATTTTCTCACAGAGAGTGGTGAGTCTGTGGAATTCTCTGCCTCAGAGGGCGGTGGAGGCCGGTTCTCTGGATACTTTCAAGAGAGAGTTAGATAGGGCTCTTAAAAATAGCAGAGTCAGGGGATATGGAGAGAAGGCAGGAACGGGGTACTGATTGGGGATGATCAGCCATGATCACATTGAATGGCGGTGCTGGCTCGAAGGGCCAAATGGCCTCTACTCCTGCACCTATTGTCTATTGTCTATTGTCTAAATGCGGTCTCGCCAACATCTTGTACAACTGCAACGTGATCTCCCGGCTTCTATGTCTAATTTGTGATTGTGCTGTATTTCCTGCAGGAATCGGAAGACTTATCACCGAGTGCTCCTTGAATCCCATTGTCCTTCCGCTCTGGCATGTGGGTGAGTCCCAGATGGTGGTGGGGGGGGGAGGGGGTGGGGGTCGTACGTACCCCAAGAATAGGCAGGACAGGGTCGAACTGGTCAGGGGCGGTCACCGGTGGCGCTGCAGTACAGTTGCTGCCTTACAGCGAACGCAGCGCCGGAGACCCGGGTTCCGTCCCGACCACGGGTGCTGTCTATACGGAGTTTGCACCTTCCTCCCGTGACCTGCGTGGGTTTTTATCCGAGATCTTCTGTTTCCTCCCACGCTCCAAAGACGTGCGGGTTTGTAGGTTAATTGGCTCGATATAAATGTAAAAATTGTCCCTGGTGGGTGTAGGATAGTGTTAGTGTGCGGGGATCGCTGGTCCGCGCGGACCCGGTGGGCCGAAGGGCCTGTTTCCGCGCTGTATCTCTAAACTAAACTGAACCGGGCCTGCCTGGATTAACACAACACTCTCTGCCTCTTGACAGGTTTGTGTGATGTTCTCCCAAATAACCCACCCTATTACCCTCGTCTGGGGAAGGTAAGTCGCTCCGCACTCCCCCCACCCCCCCCCCCTTACTCCCCTCCCTGCCGAGCGGAATAAAAAGGGTGATTGCATAATATTATACCCTTTTCTTTAAACCGAAAATAATTGATTCAATGATTTACAATAATATGTACAGTACAAAACAAATCAAAGCAAAACTCACCACCATAATTCATAGTCAAACTAACATTCTTCAATATTCTCCTAATCTGAGGAAAGACATTCTTGCCATAGAGGGAGTACAGAGAAGGTTCACCAGACTGATTCCTGGGATGGCAGGACTTTCATATGAAGAAAGACTGGATAGACTCGGCTTGTACTCGCTGGAATTTAGAAGATTGAGGGGGGATCTTATAGAAACGTACAAAATTCTTAAGGGGTTGGACAGGCTAGATGCAGGAAGATTGTTCCCGATGTTGGGGAAGTCCAGAACAAGGGGTCACACAGTTTAAGGATAACGGGGAAGTCTTTTAGGACCGAGATGAGGAAAAAACATTTTTTCACGCAGAGAGTGGTGAATCTGTGGAATTCTCTGCCACAGAGGGTAGTTGAGGCCAGTTCATTGGCTATATTTAAGAGGGAGTTAGATGTGGCCCTTGTGGCTAAAGGGATCAGGGGGTATGGAGAGAAGGCAGGTACGGGATACTGAGTTGGATGATCAGCCATTGAATGGCGGTGCAGGCTCGAAGGGCCGAATGGCCTACTCCTGCACCTGTTTTCTATGTTTCTATACGAAATAAACTATTACACAGCGTAGACAAAAATGCTGGAGAAACTTAGCGGGTGAGGCAGCATCTAGGGAGCGAAGGAATATGCGACGTTTTGGGTCGAGACCCTTCTTCAGACCCGAAAACGTCACCTATTCCTTCGCTCCATAGATGCTGCCTCACCCGCTGAGTTTCTCCAGCATTTTTGTCTACCTTCGATTTTTTTTCCAGCATCTGCAGTTCTTTCTTAACCTGTTATACAACGATATCATCATCCTCGTGAAGGATGCGTTCGGCCTCCCCGCGGTGCCCATCGGTCCCCGGAAACCCCCCCAGGGACAGCGCGTGATCCCTCTATAACTCCACCCGGGCACGGACGTAACCCTGGCGCCGTGACCCGCGGATGGCCTGCTTGGCCAGGCCCAGGAGCAAACCCAACCAGGACATCTTCAGCCCCCCCCCCCCCTCTCTGCCCTACGCACACAGGGTGTCCAAAGATGGGGATGCTGTGTGTGAGTGTGAAAGGAGCAGCCCCTTTAGATATTGGAACAGGAGCTGCAACTAGGGTTAGCAAGTCCCGCATTAGCCCATGTTGGATGGGACATTGCAAATGGCCGCCGGCATCCGTTGACGCTGGCTGGGACAATGCAAATGGCCGCCACTGTGTCCCACTCAGCTGGTTCCGTTCTTACCTTTCCAACCGATCCCACTTCATCTCTCTCCATAACCACACCTCTGCCACAGCCACTGTCACTCAAGGCGTTCCCCAAGGCTCCGTTCTTGGTCCCCTCCTCTTCATCATCTACATCCTCCCCCTTGGTCATATACTCCGTCACTTCAACCTGGACTTCCACTGCTATGCTGATGACACCCAGATCTATCTCAGCACCAAGTCCCCCCACCACCCCCCTCTCTCCCATATCAACTCCTGCCTATCAGCCATCAAATCTTGGATGCAACTCAACTTCCTTAAATTAAACAGTAGTAAAACAGAATTTCTCCTCATTGGCTCCAAATCAACACTCACTAAAATTAACAACCCCACTCTCACTATCGACGGCACCACTGTCTCCCCATCTCCTCAGGCACGCAACCTTGGCGTGATCCTTGACTCAACCCTCTCCCTTGAGCCTCACATCCGCCATGTTGTCAAAACATCATTTTTTCACCTCCGCAACATTGCAAAAATCAGATCGTCTCTCACACCCCCCGCTGCTGAAAGACTCATCCATGCCTTCATCTCCTCCCGACTGGACTACTGTAACTCTCTTCTTTTCGGAATCAATTCCAGCAGCATCAAGCGACTCCAACTGGTCCAAAATGCAGCCGCTCGACTCATTACCCACACCAAATCCTGGCACCACATCACCCCAGTTCTCAAAGAACTTCACTGGCTTCCCATTTCCCACCGGATCACCTACAAAATCCTGGTCCTCACCTACAAAGCCCTCAACAACCTGGCCCCCCCTTATCTCATTGACCTCCTCTCCCCCTACCAACCCTCACGGTCCCTCAGATCCACATCAGCTGGTCTCCTCTCCACTCCGAAATCAAACCTCTGCACTTTTGGAGGCAGAGCCTTCTCCAGGGCAGCTCCCAGGCTCTGGAATTCCCTCCCACAACCGGTCCGAAATTCTGAGTCCCTCACCATCTTCCAGTCCCGCCTCAAGACCCATCTCTTCACCTCTGCATACCCTTAGTCCCATGTTTCCCTCCCCTCTGTCTTACTGCTCTATTTTGTTTTGTTTATTCCTGACTCTCAATTGTAAAGCGACTTTGAGTCCTGAAAAGCGCTATATAAATAAAATCTATTATTATTATTATTATTATTATTTAGGGTTGGCAACTGTCCCGCATTAGCCCTTGTTGGATGGGACATTGCAAATGGCCGCCGGCATCCCTTGACGCTGGGCGGGACATTGCAAATGGCCACCGCCGTGTCCCATTTAGGGTTGGTAACTGTCCCGCATATTCCATGTTGGATGGGACATTGCAAATGGCCGCCGGCATCCCTCGACACTGGGTGGGACATTGCACATGGCCGCCGCTCTGCCCCAGAATCCCTTCACGATTGTGGGACATTGCAAATGGCCGCTGGCATCCCTTGACGCTGGGTGGGACATTGCAAATGGCCGCCGCTCTGTCCCCAGAATCCCTTCACGATAGTGGGACATTGCAAATGGCCGCCACTGTGTCCCATTTAAGGTCGCCAACTGTCCCGTATTAGCCGGGACATCCCGTACATTGGCCCGTAAATTGGTTTGTCCCGTAAGGGACCGCCCTTGTCCCGTATTTGACCGCTAATACTCGGGCCGAGTGGACTAACGGGTCGGAGGGCCTAACTCCCCGTATGACCATGCACATACATGTACATGCATACGTGTGCACGAACGTATACAAGTGTAACCACGCATGCAAATACACTTACTCCTATATACACACACCCTTCTCTCCCCGGGTTCTCCCCCAGCCTGACGCCTCTCCTCTCCTCTCCCCTCCTCTCCCCAGAGAATCACCGTGTACGTCGGGAAGCCCTTCACCCTGGAACAACTTGTGACCCGGCTGCGGGCCGAGAACCGGTCGCCGGTCAGTAACCGGGGGAGGGGGAGTGGCGTGGAGTAGGGAGGGAGGAGGAAGGAGGGGGAGGTGGAAGGAGAGAGAGGGGGGGGGCGGTGGGAGAGACAGAAGGGGGGGGTGAGGGAGTGAAGAGGGGAGAGAGAGAGAGAGGGAGAGAGAGGGGAGGAGGAAGAGAGGGGGGTCAGTGGGAGTGATGGGGAGAGGGGGTGGTGAGGGAGTGAGGAGGAGAAAGGTGGAATGGCCCTGTGGGACAGCCTAGAGGGATTGAAGGGCCTGTTCTAGCCTTGTGGTACAGTCTAGAGGGGCTGAAGGGCCTGTTCTAGCCTTGTGGGATTGTCTAGAGGGGCTGAAGGGCCTGTTCAAGCATTGTGGGACAGTCTAGAGGGGCTGAAGGGCCTGTTCTAGCCCTGTATGACAGAGGGGCTGAAGGGCCTACCTCACTGGGTTCTCTCCGTCTGCAGATGGAGATGCGTAAAGCGCTGACGGACCTCATCCAGGAGGAGCTGTGGAAGCTGAAGGGCCTGGCGGAGGCAACACATCAGCGATACCACGGGTCCCGTGGCCCTGGACGGCCCTACGCCCAGCCCAGCAGGGCCGAACCAAGCCGGGCGGAGCAGGGCCGAACCAAGCCCAGCCCCTAGCCTTGCCCGGCAGTGCCAAACTGGGCCCAGCCCAGCCTAGCCCAGCGGGGCCGAAGCTAGCCAGGTCCAGCCCAGCTGAACAGGCCCCAATCAAGTAGACTGGATGGGCCAAAAGGCCTAATTCTGCCGCTGTGTGAATGATGAACTTGGGGCAGCCCTGGAGTTTGGAGCTCTTCAATCCACAGCAACCGTTTAGCAACCATTCGGCCCATCGCCCCCCCGTGCTGGCTGGGGCTTAAGAGACGTGCCGCTTTGTAAAATGGCGACAGATTTCTGGAGTATTCTTTAGCTTGTCGCCACAGACACCAAGGTACGGTGAAAAATCTCGGGTTGCGTGCTAACCAGCCTATTGCGAGCAGCTCTAACAGGGAATGAGGTGGAGGTCTTATTCTGTTCCTAGAATTGATGAACCTTGTGCCTCATGTTCACCAGTTACTCCAGAAATGTGTTTCTTTGTCAAAAACTAATACGCTGCTTGCTATAAAGGATCCGGCAGTTACTCCAGAAATCTGTGATTTTTTAAAACCAGTATACAGACAAAAATGCTGGAGAAACTCAGCGGGTGAGGCAGCATCTACGGAGCGAAGGAATAGGTGACGTTTCGGCATCTTCTGCGGTTGCAGGGGAAGGTACATAGAAACATAGAAACATAGAGAATAGGTGCAGGAGTAGGCCATTCGGCCCTTCGAGCCTGCACCGCCTTTCAATGTCTGAAGAAGGGATTCGGCCCGAAACGTTGCCTATTTCCTTCGCTCCATAGATGCTGCTGCACCCGCTGAGTTTCTCCAGCATTTTTGTATACCCGCCATTCAATATGATCATGGCTGATCATCCAACTCAGTATCCTGTACCTGCCTTCTCTCCATACCCCCTGATACCTTTAGCCACAAGGGCCACATCTAACTCCCTCTTAAATATAGCCAATGAACTGGCCTCAACTACCTTCTGTGGCAGAGAATTCCACAGATTCACCACTCTCTGTGTGAAAAATGTTTTTCTCATCTCGGTCCTAAAAGATTTCCCCCTTATCCTTAAACTGTGACCCCTTGTTCTGGACTTCCCCAACATCGGGAACAATCTTCCTGCATCTAGCCTGTCCAACCCCTTAAGAGTTTTGTAAGTTTCTATAAGATCCCCCTCAATCTTCTAAATTCTAGCGAGTACAAGCCAAGTCTATCCAGTCTTTCTTCGTATGAAAGTCCGGACATCCCAGGAATCAGTCTGGTGAACCTTCTCTGCAGTAGAACCTCCCTGCTCCTATACTCAAATCCTTTTGCTATGAATGCCAACATACCATTCGCTTTCTTCACTGCCTGCTGCACCTGCATGCCTACTTTCAATGACTGGTGTACCATGACACCCAGGTCTTTCATTCATTGTTCTTTATCTCTCCACATCTCTCGTTTCCCTTATCCCTAACCAGTCTGAAGTAGGGTCTCAACCCGAAACGTCACCCGTTCCATCTCTCCAGAGATGCTGCCTGTCCCGCTGAGTTACTCCAACTTTTTGTGTCTATCTTCCCATCTTTAATCAGACTTTATCTTGCACTAAAGATAGACACAAAAAAAGCTGGAGGAACTCAGCGGGACAGGCAGCATCTCTGGAGAGAAGGAATGGGTGACGTTTCAGGTCGAGACCCTTCTTCAGACTGGATAGGGATAAGGGAAATTTGTGTCTATCCATTGCTATAAAGGATTGGCTGTATTAGACAGAATATTGACAGATTTTTTACGAAGATGTTGCCGGGACTAGAGGGTGTGAGCTACAGGGAGAGGTTGAGCAGGCTGGGTCTCTATTTCTTGGAGCGCAGGAGGATGAGGGGTGATCTTATAGAGGTGTACAAAATCATGAGAGGAATAGATCGGGTAGACGCACAGAGTCTCTTGCCCAGAGTAGGGGAATCGAGGACCAGAGGACACAGGTTCGGAGGGATATGGACCAAGCGCAGGCAAGTGGGACTAGTGTAGCTGGGACATTGTTGGGCGGTGTGGGCGAGTTGGGCTGAAGGACCTGTTTCCACACGGTATCACTGTGACTAGTGTAGATGGGGCAAGTTGGGCCGAAGGGCCTGTTTCCGCACTGTATCACTCTGTGACTGGTGTAGATGGGACATGTTGGGCGGTGTGGGCAAGTTGGGCCGAAGGGCCTGTTTCCGCACTGTATCACTCTATGGCTAGTGTAGATGGGGCAGGTTGGCCGGTATGGGCGAGTTGGGCCGAAGGCCCTGTTTCCACGCTGTATCACTCTATGACTTGGACTCCACCACCATCTGTGGCCATGAATTCCAGTTTCACCATCCTCTGCCTTAAACAAAATAAAGAAAATTCTCGTTGTATTCTTTCTTTGAAGGTACGCGTTTTTATTCTGATGGAGTCACACAGCAAGTGGGGTCGAATGGCCTGTTTCTCACTCTGGGGCCGGTCGCGGGACTCGAACCCGCGGCCCCAGAGGAGCCGACCAGCTCATGACATCATCGAGGGGGGGGCGGGGTCGTGGATTGCCGCCGAGGGCGGTACTTGGGTGACTGACGTCGAGGTGAACCAATCAGCGGCCGGTGCCTGGGATCGCCAGTGGGAGGGGGGGTGACTGGCGTGAGGGGCAGCCAATGGGCAGCAGGGGGCGGAGAGAGAATGCACCAATGGGCACGGGGGAAGGCGGGACTCTGAGATGACGGACTGACGGGAGAACGAGCCAATGGGCAGCAGGGGGCGGGAGAGAATCCACCAATGGGCGCGGGGGAGGGCGTGCCTTTGAGGTGACGGACGGTTGAAAGAGCCAATGGGCGGTAGGATGCGGGAGAGAATCCATCAATGGGCGCGGGGGAAGGCGGGACTGAGGCGGGGGCAGGGCGTGTGTTGAGTGACGGGGGAAGGGACCAATGGGCGCGGTGGTAGGGAGAAGATCCACCAATGGGCGCGGTGGATGGCACCAGCGGGCGGGACATGTGTTGAGTGACGGGGGTGGGGCCAATGGGCGCGGTGTGCTGGAGCTCGGGGGGGGCGGGACGTGTGTTGACTGACGGGTGGCGGGGCCAATGGGCGGAAGCACATCCACCAATGGGTGTCAGGGGGGCGGGACCTGGGTGAGTGACGTGTGCTAATGGGGGCGGTGAGTGGCGCTAGTGGGCGGGACAAGTGGTGAGTGACGGGGGATCGGGCCAATGGGCGGCGCCAGGGGGGCGGGACACGGGTTGAGTGACGGAGGGCGAGACCAATGGGCGGGAGAAGATCCACCAATGGGTGTCACCGGGGGGGCGGGACATGGTTGAGTGACGGGGACTGAGCCAATGGGCGCGGAGGCTCGGTGGGCTGGACGTGGGTTTGAGTGACGGGGGGGCGGGGCGGCGTCAGGTGACCGACCGGTGACCGGTGACCGGTGACAGCAGCAACGACAACGACGACGATGGCGGCGGCGGCGGGGCCCGCGGTTTGGCTGCTGCTCCTCGTCCTGGGCTCCACACCGAGCGGCGGCCGCGGCACCGACCAGGTCCCGCTCCTAGCCTGGTCCACGGAGGGGTGAGTGGGGGAGGGAATGTGGGGGGGAAATGAGGGGAATGTTGTCTAAATGTGGGGGGGGAATGAGGGGAATGTTGTCTAAATGTGAGGGGAATGTTGTCTAAATGTGGGGGGTAAATGAGGGGGATGTTGTCTAAATGTGAGGGGAATGTTGTCTAAATGTGGGGGGTAAATGAGGGGGATGTTGTCTAAATGTGGGGGGTAAATGAGGGGAATGTTGTCTAAATGTGGGGGGTAAATGAGGGGGATGTTGTCTAAATGTGAGGGGTAAATGAGGGGGATGTTGTCTAAATGTGAGGGGTAAATGAGGGGGATGTTGTCTAAATGTGGGGGGTAAATGAGGGGGATGTTGTCTAAATGTGAGGGGAATGTTGTCTAAATGTGGGGGGTAAATGAGGGGGATGTTGTCTAAATGTGAGGGGAATGTTGTCTAAATGTGGGGGGTAAATGAGGGGGATGTTGTCTAAATGTGGGGGGTAAATGAGGGGGATGTTGTCTAAATGTGGGGGGTAAATGAGGGGGATGTTGTCTAAATGTGAGGGGAATGTTGTCTAAATGTGGGGGGTAAATGAGGGGGATGTTGTCTAAATGTGGGGGGTAAATGAGGGGGATGTTGTCTAAATGTGGGGGGTAAATGAGGGGGATGTTGTCTAAATGTGAGGGGAATGTTGTCTAAATGTGGGGGGTAAATGAGGTGAATGTTGTCTAAATGTGGGGGGTAAATGAGGGGGATGTTGTCTAAATGTGGGGGGTAAATGAGGGGGATGTTGTCTAAATGTGAGGGGTAAATGAGGGGGATGTTGTCTAAATGTGGGGGGTAAATGAGGGGGATGTTGTCTAAATGTGAGGGGAATGTTGTCTAAATGTGGGGGGTAAATGAGGGGGATGTTGTCTAAATGTGGGGGGTAAATGAGGGGGATGTTGTCTAAATGTGGGGGGTAAATGAGGGGGATGTTGTCTAAATGTGAGGGGAATGTTGTCTAAATGTGGGGGGTAAATGAGGGGGATGTTGTCTAAATGTGAGGGGAATGAGGGGGATGTTGTCTAAATGTGGGGGGGGTAAATGAGGGGGATGTTGTCTAAATGTGGGGGGTAAATGAGGGGGATGTTGTCTAAATGTGGGGGGTAAATGAGGGGGATGTTGTCTAAATGTGAGGGGAATGTTGTCTAAATGTGGGGGGTAAATGAGGGGGATGTTGTCTAAATGTGGGGGGTAAATGAGGGGGATGTTGTCTAAATGTGAGGGGAATGTTGTCTAAATGTGGGGGGTAAATGAGGGGGATGTTGTCTAAATGTGGGGGGGAATGAGGGGGATGTTGTCTAAATGTGGGGGGTAAATGAGGGGGATGTTGTCTAAATGTGAGGGGGATGTTGTCTAAATGTGGGGGGTAAATGAGGGGGATGTTGTCTAAATGTGAGGGGAATGTTGTCTAAATGTGGGGGGTAAATGAGGGGGATGTTGTCTAAATGTGGGGGGGAATGAGGGGGATGTTGTCTAAATGTGGGGGGTAAATGAGGGGGATGTTGTCTAAATGTGAGGGGGATGTTGTCTAAATGTGGGGGGTAAATGAGGGGGATGTTGTCTAAATGTGAGGGGAATGTTGTCTAAATGTGGGGGGTAAATGAGGGGGATGTTGTCTAAATGTGGGGGGGAATGAGGGGGATGTTGTCTAAATGTGGGGGGGAATGAGGGGGATGTTGTCTAAATGTGAGGGGAATGTTGTCTAAATGTGGGGGGTAAATGAGGGGGATGTTGTCTAAATGTGAGGGGAATGTTGTCTAAATGTGAGGGGTAAATGAGGGGGATGTTGTCTAAATGTGGGGGGTAAATGAGGGGGATGTTGTCTAAATGTGAGGGGAATGTTGTCTAAATGTGGGGGGTAAATGAGGGGGATGTTGTCTAAATGTGGGGGGTAAATGAGGGGGATGTTGTCTAAATGTGAGGGGAATGTTGTCTAAATGTGGGGGATAAATGAGGGGGATGTTGTCTAAATGTGAGGGGAATGTTGTCTAAATGTGAGGGGAATGTTGTCTAAATGTGGGGGGTAAATGAGGGGGATGTTGTCTAAATGTGAGGGGAATGTTGTCTAAATGTGGGGGGTAAATGAGGGGGATGTTGTCTAAATGTGAGGGGAATGTTGTCTAAATGTGGGGGGTAAATGAGGGGGATGTTGTCTAAATGTGAGGGGAATGTTGTCTAAATGTGAGGGGAATGTTGTCTAAATGTGGGGGTAAATGAGGGGGATGTTGTCTAAATGTGGGGGGGAATGAGGGGGATGTTGTCTAAATGTGGGGGGGGAATGAGGGGGATGTTGTCTAAATGTGAGGGGGATGTTGTCTAAATGTGGGGGGTAAATGAGGGGGATGTTGTCTAAATGTGAGGGGAATGTTGTCTAAATGTGGGGGGTAAATGAGGGGGATGTTGTCTAAATGTGGGGGGGGAATGAGGGGGATGTTGTCTAAATGTGGGGGGTAAATGAGGGGGATGTTGTCTAAATGTGAGGGGGATGTTGTCTAAATGTGGGGGGTAAATGAGGGGGATGTTGTCTAAATGTGAGGGGAATGTTGTCTAAATGTGAGGGGAATGTTGTCTAAATGTGGGGGGTAAATGAGGGGGATGTTGTCTAAATGTGGGGGGGGAATGAGGGGGATGTTGTCTAAATGTGGGGGGGAATGAGGGGGATGTTGTCTAAATGTGAGGGGGATGTTGTCTAAATGTGGGGGGTAAATGAGGGGGATGTTGTCTAAATGTGAGGGGAATGTTGTCTAAATGTGGGGGGTAAATGAGGGGGATGTTGTCTAAATGTGGGGGGGAATGAGGGGGATGTTGTCTAAATGTGGGGGGTAAATGAGGGGGATGTTGTCTAAATGTGAGGGGGATGTTGTCTAAATGTGGGGGTAAATGAGGGGGATGTTGTCTAAATGTGAGGGGAATGTTGTCTAAATGTGGGGGTAAATGAGGGGGATGTTGTCTAAATGTGGGGGGGGAATGAGGGGGATGTTGTCTAAATGTGGGGGGGGAATGAGGGGGATGTTGTCTAAATGTGGGGGGTAAATGAGGGGGATGTTGTCTAAATGTGAGGGGAATGTTGTCTAAATGTGGGGGGTAAATGAGGGGGATGTTGTCTAAATGTAGGGGGTAAATGAGGGGGATGTTGTCTAAATGTGAGGGAATGTTGTCTAAATGTGGGGGGTAAATGAGGGGGATGTTGTCTAAATGTGGGGGGTAAATGAGGGGGATGTTGTCTAAATGTGAGGGGAATGTTGTCTAAATGTGGGGGTAAATGAGGGGGATGTTGTCTAAATGTGGGGGGGGAATGAGGGGGATGTTGTCTAAATGTGGGGGGGGAATGAGGGGGATGTTGTCTAAATGTGGGGGGTAAATGAGGGGGATGTTGTCTAAATGTGAGGGGAATGTTGTCTAAATGTGGGGGGTAAATGAGGGGGATGTTGTCTAAATGTGGGGGGTAAATGAGGGGGATGTTGTCTAAATGTGAGGGGAATGTTGTCTAAATGTGGGGGGTAAATGAGGGGGATGTTGTCTAAATGTGGGGGGTAAATGAGGGGGATGTTGTCTAAATGTGAGGGGAATGTTGTCTAAATGTGGGGGGTAAATGAGGGGGATGTTGTCTAAATGTGGGGGGTAAATGAGGGGGATGTTGTCTAAATGTGAGGGGAATGTTGTCTAAATGTGGGGGGTAAATGAGGGGGATGTTGTCTAAATGTGGGGGGGAATGAGGGGGATGTTGTCTAAATGTGGGGGGGGAATGAGGGGGATGTTGTCTAAATGTGGGGGGTAAATGAGGGGGATGTTGTCTAAATGTGAGGGGAATGTTGTCTAAATGTGGGGGGTAAATGAGGGGGATGTTGTCTAAATGTGGGGGGTAAATGAGGGGGATGTTGTCTAAATGTGAGGGGAATGTTGTCTAAATGTGGGGGGTAAATGAGGGGGATGTTGTCTAAAATGTGGGGGGGGAATGAGGGGGATGTTGTCTAAATGTGGGGGGTAAATGAGGGGGATGTTGTCTAAATGTGAGGGGAATGTTGTCTAAATGTGGGGGGTAAATGAGGGGGATGTTGTCTAAATGAGGGGGATGTTGTCTAAATGTGGGGGGTAAATGAGGGGGATGTTGTCTAAATGTGAGGGGAATGTTGTCTAAATGTGGGGGGTAAATGAGGGGGATGTTGTCTAAATGTGGGGGGTAAATGAGGGGGATGTTGTCTAAATGTGAGGGGAATGTTGTCTAAATGTGGGGGGTAAATGAGGGGGATGTTGTCTAAATGTGGGGGGGGAATGAGGGGGATGTTGTCTAAATGTGGGGGGTAAATGAGGGGGATGTTGTCTAAATGTGAGGGGATGTTGTCTAAATGTGGGGGGTAAATGAGGGGGATGTTGTCTAAATGTGGGGGGTAAATGAGGTGAATGTTGTCTAAATGTGGGGGGTAAATGAGGGGGATGTTGTCTAAATGTGGGGGGTAAATGAGGGGGATGTTGTCTAAATGTGAAGGGGAAATGAGGGGGATGTTGTCTAAATGTGGGGGGTAAATGAGGGGGATGTTGTCTAAATGTGGGGGGGGAATGAGGGGGATGTTGTCTAAATGTGGGGGGTAAATGAGGGGGATGTTGTCTAAATGTGAAGGGGAAATGAGGGGGATGTTGTCTAAATGTGAGGGGGAAATGAGGGGAATGTTGTCAGAAAATGAGGGGAATGTTGTCTAAATGTGAAGGGGAAATGAGGGGAATGTTGTCAGAAAATGAGGGGAATGTTGTCTAAATGTGAGGGGGAAATGAGGGGAATGTTGTCTGAAAATGAGGGGGATTGAGGGCAAAATCTAAGGGGGATATTGTCAGAATGAGGGGAGAATGTGAGGGGGAAATTGAGGGAGATGTTGTCAAAATGCGAGGGGAAAAACTAGGGAAATGTGGGGGGAAAAGGTCAACGTGTGAGGTGAATGTTGTCAAAATGAGGGGGGAATGTGAGGGGAATGAGGGAGAAATTAGGGGGAATATGGGGCAAAATGAGGAGAATGTTGTCCAAATGTGAGGGGGAAATGAGGGGAATGTTGTCAGAAAATGAGGGTAATGTTGTCTAAATGTGAGGGGGAAATGAGGGGAATGTTGTCAGAATGTGAGGGGGAAATGGGGGGAATGTTGTCAGAATGTGAGGGGGAAATGGGGGGAATGTTGTCAGAATGTGAGGGGGAAATGAGGGGAATGTTGTCTAAATGTGAGGAGAAAATGAGGGGGATGTTGTCTAAATGTGAAGGGGAAATGAGGGAATGTTGTCTAAATGTGAGGGGGAAATGAGGGGAATGTTGTCTAAATGTGAGGGGGAAATGAGGGGGATGTTGTCTAAATGTGAAAGGGAAATGAGGGGAATGTTGTCTAAATGTGAGGAGAAAATGAGGGGAATGTTGTCTGAAAATGAGGGGGATTGAGGGTAAAATCTGAGGGGGATATTGTCAGAATGAGGGGAGAATGTGAGGGGGAAATTGAGGGAGATGTTGTCAAAATGCGAGGGGGAAAAACTAGGGAAATGTGGGGGGAAAAGGTCAACGTGTGAGGTGAATGTTGTCAAAATGAGGGGGGGAAATGTGAGGGGAATGAGGGAGAAATTAGGGGGAATATGGGGCAAAATGAGGAGAATGTTGTCCAAATGTGAGGGGGAAATGAGGGGAATGTTGTCAGAAAATGAGGGGAATGTTGTCAAAATGTGAGGGGGAAATGAGGGGAATGTTGTCAGAATGTGAGGGGAAATGAGGGGAATGTTGTCAGAAAATGAGGGGAATGTTGTCAAAATGTGAGGGGGAAATGAGGGGAATGTTGTCTAAATGTGAGGGGGAAATGAGGGGAATGTTGTCTAAATGTGAGGGGGAAATGAGGGGAATGTTGTCTAAATGTGAGGGGGAAATGAGGGGAATGTTGTCTAAATGTGAGGGGGAAATGAGGGGAATGTTGTCTGAAAATGAGGGGGATTGAGGGCAAAATCTAAGGGGGATATTGTCAGAATGAGGGGAGAATGTGAGGGGGAAATTGAGGGAGATGTTGTCAAAATGCGAGGGGAAAAACTAGGGAAATGTGGGGGAAAAGGTCAACGTGTGAGGTGAATGTTGTCAAAATGAGGGGGGAATGTGAGGGGAATGAGGGAGAAATTAGGGGGAATATGGGGCAAAATGAGGAGAATGTTGTCCAAATGTGAGGGGGAAATGAGGGGAATGTTGTCAGAAATGAGGGGAATGTTGTCTAAATGTGAGGGGGGAATGTCTAAATGTGAGGGGGAAATGAGGGGAATGTTGTCTAAATGTGAGGGGGAAATGAGGGGAATGTTGTCTAAATGTGAGGGGAATGTTGTCTAAATGTGGGGGGTAAATGAGGGGGATGTTGT
>JAXLNO010004936.1:0-72286 GCA_038087875.1 Malacoraja senta
CAGCCATGATCATATTGAATGGCGGTGCTGGCTCGAAGGGCCGAATGGCCTAATCCTGCGTCTATTGTCTACGTTTCTATGTTTCTATCCCACTTTCCCATTCACTCCCTACACACTTGGGGCAATTTACAGCCGCCAATTAACCTAACATTACCCCTGACACCTGCTTGTGTCCATCCACTTGTGTTGTCAAGGATCCCAAGATCTAGGGTTGCCAACGTTCTCGCTCCCAAATAAGGGACAAAAGGTCAAAATAAGGGACAAATTCCCAACGGCAATTCGTTGAGCGACTCGGCCGTGGCTGGGTGAATGATGAGTTGTCCCGGGTGCTGGACTGCACACAAAGCCCAGTCGGCGGGCCAGCTGAGGAGTTTTGGCCCGGGCCGCGCGACGTCGCGCGCAAAGTCCGGCAGCCCATCCGACTCATGAACCGATGATCGGCCATGAGAAGGAGGAGTTGGTGGTGGTGTCGGCGGTAAGCGAAGGTCCGAAGGTTGGACAGCTGGCCATGCTGCCGACCGACGGGGCCACGGGCGAGGCGCTGCTGCTGCTGCACTCCATGGGCTGCACTACGTCGGGACGGGTGAGGTGGGGCTGGACGCGGCGCTCCGACCCGACGGTCCCCTTGACCCGAGTAGTCGCAGTCAAATACAGGACAAGGGCGGTCCCGTACGGGACAAACCAATTTAGCCCAAAAAACGGGATGTCCCGACTAATACGGGACAGTTGGCAACCCTACCAAGTTCGGTGATGGACTTGGATCCCGTGATTGCTCCGTACACTAATGCTATTTAGAGTCTTGCCATTGACTGGACAAGGGTCTCGACCCGGAACGTCGCCCATTCCTTCTATCAAGAGATGCTGCCTGTCCCGCTGAGTTACTCCAGCATTTTGTGTCTATCTTCAGTATCTGCAGTTCCTCCCTAAATTTCCCCCTTATATTTGACCTCCCAAAGTGCAACATAAAGTGGAGAGATCAATGTCCACATGTTGGGAGAGTCCAGAACCAGGGGCCACAGTTTAGGAATAAGGGGAAAGCCATTTAGAACGGAGACGAGGAAACACTTTTTCACACAGAGAGTTGTGAGTCTGTGGAATTCTCTGCCTCAGAGGGCGGTGGAGGCAGGTTCTCTGGATACTTTCAAGAGAGAGCTAGATAGGGCTCTTAAAGATAGCGGAGTCAGGGGATATGGGGAGAAGGCAGAAACGGGGTTCTGATTGGGGATGATCAGCCATGATCACATTGAATGGCAGTGCTGGCTCGAAGGGCCGAATCGCCTACTCCTGCAATATTGTCTATTGTCTATTGTCCAGGGAAGAACAGTTCACAAGACATCAGGCAAGATGTCTCTGACAGGAGACATCCCGGATCCTGGTGCGTGAATAGGGCAGGTTTACAGGGACAAGGGCCAAATGCAGCCGAGTGGGACTAGTGTAGCTGCGACATGTTGGTCGGTGTGGGCAAGTTGGGCCGCGGGGCCTGTTTCCACACTGTATCACTCCATGAGTCTATAAGACCATCCATTCCCTTTAGTATCGTGGCAGAGGGGTTGTTGAAGACAGTGAACAACCAAATTAGGAGCAGACGGCACGGTGGCGCTGTGGTAGAGTTGCTGCCTTACAGCGCCAGAGATCCGGGTTCGATCCTGACCACGGGTGCTGTCTGTACGGAGTTTGTACTTTCTCCCCGTGACCTGCGTGGGTTTCCTCCGGGCTCGCCAGTTTCCTCCCACACTACAAAGACATACTGGTGTGTAGGTTAATTGGCTTGGTATAAGTGTAAACTGTCCCTAGTGTGCGCGTGGGATAGCGTTAATGTGCGGGGTGATCGCTAGTCTGCACGGACCTGTTAGGCCGAAGGGCCTGTTTCCGCGTTGTATCTCTGAACGGAACTAAACTAAGATTGCCAAAAAGAAAATCCAGACTAGGATGGAGGCTGAAGTGTTAGTAATCACCTGCAACCTCATCTACTGCATCCGCTGTTCCAGGTGTCAGCTGCTCTACATCGGCGAGACCAAGCGCAGGCTCGGCGATCGCTTCGCCCAACATCTCCGCTCAGTTCGCACTAACCGACCTGATCTCCCCGTGGCGCAGCACTTCAACTCCCCCTCCCATTCCGAATCCGACCTTTCTGTCCTGGGCCTCCTCCATGGCCAGAGTGAGGCCCAGGGTAAATTGGAGGAGCAGCGCCTCATATTTCACTTGGGTAGTTTACACCCCAGCAGTATGAACATTGACTTCTCCAATTTCAGGTAGTCCCTGCTTTCTCCCTCTTTCCCCTCCACCTTCCCAGCTCTCCCACAGCCCACTGTCTCCGCCTCTTCCTTTCTTTTTCCCGCCCCCCCCCCCCCCCCGGCATCAGTCTGGTCTCGACCCGAAACGTCGCCTATTCCTTCGCTCCATAGATACTGCCTCACCCCAGCTGAGTTTCTCCAGC
The DNA here is from genome assembly GCA_038087875.1 of Malacoraja senta. Taxonomy (NCBI): domain Eukaryota; kingdom Metazoa; phylum Chordata; class Chondrichthyes; order Rajiformes; family Rajidae; genus Malacoraja; species Malacoraja senta. The sequence goes on from JAXLNO010004936.1 coordinate 2,438, forward strand.
ATTCTTGTCTACCTTCGATTTTTCCAGCATTCTTTCTTAAACATATCCTTCAAATCTCTGTTCATAAATTAGATAATGGACAATTTCTAAATCAAATTACACATGGAATCTACAGCGCGTGGGAGTGAACAATTAAGTATCTGCTACAAAATGAACTTGATGCCTAGAGGCACAGAGAACCAGGCTGCATGCACCTCAGATGGAAATGAGAGATCAGTTAAGTGAACCTCTGGTTAATAATTTTAAAGGCTCGATGGGACTCGGAGAATGTAACAAAAATCGGATTTATAATAATTAATAATTAATCAGCCCATTGATCACCCCCTTCCCTCTCTCAGCATAAGATCATAAGATCATAAATGATTAGGCCATTCGGCCCATCAAGTCTCCTCCGCCATTCAATCATGGCTGCTCTATCTCTCCCTCCTAACCCCGTTCTCCTGCCTTCTCCCCATAACCCCTGACACCCGTACTAATCAAGAATCTGAAGAAGGGTCTCAACCAAAAACGTCACCCATTCCTTCTCTCCAGAGATGCTGCCTGTCCTCCAGCTTTGACACCCGTACAAATCAAGAATCTATCTATCTCTGCCTTAAAGATATCCACTGACTTGGCCTCCACAGCCTTATGTGGCAAAGAATTCCACAGATTCACCGCCCTCTGACTAAAGAAATTCCTCCTCATCTCCTTCCTAAAGGATCGTCCTTTAATTCTGAGGCTGTGCCCTCTGGTCCTAGACTCTCCCACTGGTGGAAACATCCTCTCCACATCCATTCTAAACCAAGCCTTTTGCTATTCTGTACGTTTCAATGAGGTCCCCCCTCATTCCTCTAAACTCCAGCGAGTACAGGCCCAGTGCCGTCAAACGCTCATCACATGTTAATCTACTCATTCCCGGGATCATTTTTGTAAACCTCCTCTGGACCCTCTCCAGAGCCAGAACATCCTTCCTCAGATATGGGGCCCACAATTGTTCACAATATTCCAAATGCGGCCTGACCAGCGCCTTCTAGAGCCTCAACATTACATCTCTGTTTTTGTTTACAAGCCCTCTTGAAATAAATGTGATGAGGCATACCCCTCCCCATCCCATACCTCCTCCACCACCAACTTTGACCCACTCATATAAGAAATGAAAGGCCCAGGAACCAAGGAGATTACATAAAATGGTGGACAGTGCCCGGACCATCACGGGTAGTCCTGTATATCGGTGAGACCAAGCGTAGACTGGAGCGATCGTTTCGCTGAACACCTAAGCTCAGTCCATCTTGGCCTACGTCAACTCCCCCTCCCCATTCCCACCCTAACTTTTCTGTCCTGGGCCTCCTCCATTGTCAGAGTGAGGCCCAGCGCAAATTGGAGGAACAGCACCTCATATTTCGCTTGGGCAGCTTACACCCCAGCGGTAGGAGTATTGACCTCTCTCACTTCAAGTAACCCTTGCTTTCCCTCTCTCTCCGCACCTCCCCCACCCTAGTCATCCTGCTAGTTCCACTGTTCGCATCCATACGTCACCTCTTCCACAGACTGCATGCTCATCAGTGCCGGCTCTGATTTGTTCTGTACCTTTTCCTATCTCTGTGTCTCCCTCTCCCCTGACTCTCAGTCTGAAGGTCTCAACCCGAAACGTCACCTATTCCCTTTTTCTCCAGAGATGCTGCCTGACTGAGTTACTCCAGCACTTTGTGTTCATCTATGGGTTCTGATCTCCCCACCATCGAAGGCATCTACTGGAGTCGATGCCTCAAAAAGGCAGCCAGCATCATCAGAGACCCACACCACCCTGGCCACACTCTCATTTCACCCCTGCCATCTCGACCCGAAACGTCGCTCATTCCTTCTCTCCAGAGAGGCTGCCTGTCCCGCTGAGTTACTCCAGCTTTTTGTGTCTCTCTTTTTCACTCCGAGAGTTGTGAGTCTGTGGAGGCCAATTCACTGGATGTTTTCAAGGGAGAGTTAGATTTAGCTCTATGGGCTAAAGGAATCAGGGGATATGGGGAGAAAGCAGGAACGGGGTACAGATACTGGATGATCACCCATGATCACATTGAATGGCAGTGCCGTCTCGGAGGGCCGAATGGCCGGCTCCTGCAACTATTATCTATGTTTCTATGTGTAAGAAGGAACTGCAGATGCTGGTTTAAACCAAAGATGGACACAAAAAGCTGGAGTAACTCAGCGGGACAGGCAGCATCTCTGGAGAGAGGGAATGGGTGACGTTTCGGGTCGAGTCCGAAGAAGGGTCTCGACGCGTTCCTTCTCTCCAGAGATGCTGCCTGTCCCTTTGCTCCAGCTTTTTGTGTCTATCTTCTTAGGTCTCTATGTTTTCTATCCTCGGTTTAAATCCTTCGTACACAATTAAAAACTTTTGTCTCTTAATGGGCCTGTCCCACCTAGGCGGGGTTTTTTTAGGCAACTACAGGCGACTAGTTTGTCGCCACATGTTCGCCGGTGGTCGTCTCCTCAGTCGCGCAAAAAGTCGTAGCGTCTTTCTGGTCGCCGCTAAATTTTCAACACGTTGAAAATATTTTCGGCAACAGTGGGTTTGACGTCAATGAGCGTAGCTTGTCTTCTCCTGACGTAGGCGCTGTCGTAGGTTGTCGCCAGGATGACGTAGGTTGTCGCCGGCTTTTCGGCGACCTGCTACGACCATGGCAGTCACCGGCAGTTGCCTAAAAAATCACCAAGTGGGACAGGCCCATTACTCTTGAAATGACCACCGCCCAGTCCATCATCGGCTCTGACCTCCCCACCATCGAGGGATCGATCGCAGTCGCTGCCTCAAAAAGGCTGCCAATATCATCAAAGACCCACACCATCCTGGCCACACACTCATCTCTCAGTTGCCATCGGAAGAAGGTACAGGAGCCTGAAATCTGCAACATCCAGGTTCAACAACAGCTTCTTCCCCACAGCCATCAAGCTATTAAACACGACATCAAACAAGCGCTGAACAAAAACAGTCTATTGCACTTTATCTGTTTTTTATTGTGTACATATATGGTCTATGATATATAGACACACTGAACTTTTATCTCCTGTTCTATATTATGTTTACATATTCTGTTGTGCTGCAGCCAGCAAGAATGTCATTGTCCTATCTGGGACACATGACAATAAAACTCTCTTGACTTGACTATATCTTCCTCTTTGCTCTATCTATTGAACTTGAGTTTGACGTGACAGTATTTATGTATGGTAGTATCCGATCTGTTTGGATAACATGTAAAACCAAAGCTGTTCACCGTACGTCAGTGCATGTGACAATACGAAACCTAAACCTAAAACTGAAAAAATAAACGTAATGTGCAGCAAGACACGTGATCTAGCAAAATTGATATTAATCGCCTTAATGACAAAGAGAATTTGCATTTATACATCTCCTGCCTCAAGATATCCCAGTATACCTCAAAGACAAAGAAGAGGCCAGGCAGGTGACGGGGAGAACGTACAAACTCCGTACAGACAGCACCCGTAGTCAGGATCGAACTCGGGTCTCTGGCGCTGTAAGGCAGCAACTCTACCGCTACCCCACCGTGTTGTCTGCTCCAAATTTATTTGTTTGCTGTCTTCATCAACACCTCTTACACCCCAATACTAACGGGAATGGGTGTATCTTCTCCGTGGATTGTCACCTAGTCGTGGTGGAGAAGCTTGTGTGGACCTGAGATCCTGAGAGCGATGCCGTCTGGAGCTGTGCTCCTGGTAGGGCCACCCATGGCGGGGAGGTCGAGGGGGGAGGTCTCTGACAAAGAGCAATCCAACCAAGACCTCAACGGTGGAGCAGGCGGAGGACGATGGCTGACCTTAGTGGAGCGTCACAACGGCTGGGAAAATGGATGAAGGCTGCAGCAGAAAAGGGTCTCCGGTCGTCTTGGACTCCATGCCACTGGATCCTGACCCAGATCTGTCAAGGACCGTGGGGTGGCTGTTTGTCCACCAGTCTCCCCACGTTAAACAAAGTCACGCACAACCCTGGAAACACCCATGGTCAGCCATGACCGAGGGGGGCCTAAAGGGTGGTCTTATAGAGTCATAAAGTGATACAGCGTGGAAACAGGCCCTTCGGCCCAACTTGCCACACCGACCCACATGCCCCATCTACAGTAGTCCCAGCTGCTGTGTTGGCCCATATCCCTCCAAACCTGTCCTATCCATGTAACTGGCTTCCAAGATGTCTTCTGTCAGAGATGTCTTGCCTGATGATTGGGGATCTCTCCACTTTATGTTGTACTTTGGGAGGATAAATGTAAGTGGGAAAGGTGTAGGAAGGAACTGCAGATACTGGGGGGGGGGGGGGAGGGGGGGGAGAAAGGAAGAGGCGGAGACAGTAGGCTTTGTGGGAGAGCTGGGAAGGGGAAGGGGACGGAAGGAGAAAGCAAGAGAAGTCAATGTTCATACCGCTGGGGTGTAAAGTACCTAAGGGAAATATGAGGTGCTGTTCCTCCAATTTGCGCTGGTCCTCACTCTGGCCATGGAGGAGGCCCAGGACTGAGAGGTCAGATTGGCAATGAGAGGGGGAGTTGAAGTGCTGAGCAAGCGGGAGACCAGGTTGGTTAGTACGAACTGAGCGGAGGTGTTGGGCGAAGCGATCTATCCTTGATCGTACTTTGCTGTCTTTATCTTGCACTAAACGTTATTCCCTTATCATGTATCTGTACACTGTAAATAGCCAGATTGTAATCGTGTACAGTCTTTCCGCTGACTGGTTGGCACGCAACAAAATCTCGGTACAATAAACTAGACTATAAAACCATATCCATGTACCTGTCTAATTGCTTCTTAAACGTTGCGATGTCTTATCATCTCGTGATCTATGAACTTATTCCATTCCCTGAAGGGGAGGTGACTTTGGTGCAGGGAAACGTACCATGAAGAGTAAAGGTACAAGTATATATTAGCCCTTGAAGGGAATGAGAGGAGATATTAATCTAACAAGAGCAACCTACATTATTCAGTGCCGACTGGCTGCATTCCTTGGATGACATTAGCATAGCCTCATCATGTTCCATACCCCATATGATCATTTCTGTTGGACCTTACACCCATTAATCCTGTTCTTCATCATTCATTCATTCATCCCTCCCTGTCTATCAGTCATGTGGAAGGATTACAGCTTTACTGATCCCTGCTCATTTTAAAGGTAGATAAAAATGCTGGAGAAACTCAGCGGGTGAGGCAGCGTCTATGGAGCGAAGGAATAGGTGACGTTTCGGGTCGAGACCCTTGTTCAGACTGATGTGGGGGTGGTGGGGGGGAGGGGCAGGAAGAAGAAAGGAAGAGGCGGAGACAGTGGGTTGTGGGAGAGCTGGGAAGGGGAGGAGAAAGCAGGGTCTACCTGAAATTGGAGGTCAATGTTCATACCGCTGGGGTGTAAACTGCCCAAGTGAAATCTGAAGAAGGGTCTCGACCCGGACACGTCACCTATTCCTTCGCTCCATAGATGCTGCCTCACCCGCTGAGTCTCTCCAGCATTTTTGTCTACCAAGCGAAAGATGAGGTGCTGCTCCTCCAATTTGCAGTGGGACTCACTCTGGCCATGGAGGAGGCCCAGGACAGAAAGGTCGGATTCGGAATGGGAGGGGGAGTTGAAGTGCTGAGCCACCGGGACATCAGGTTGGTTATTGTGAACCAAGCGGAGGTGTTGGGCGAAGCGATCGCCAAGCCTGCGCTTGGTCTCGCCGATGTAGAGCAGTTGACACCTGGAACAGCGGATGCAATAGATGAGGTTGGAGGTCAGTTAACTTTATGGTCACTTTCCTCCGTTTTCTTGTGTGCAGTTTAGTTTAGTTTGGAGATACAGCGCGAATAACGGCCCTGTTTCGGACCACGCCGACCAGCGATCCCTGCACACTAGGAACAATTTACATTTAAACCAAACCAATTAACCTACGAACCTGTACGTCCTTGGAGTGTGGGAGGAAACCGAAGATGTCAAGTTTTCAAGAGAGAGTTCGAAAAAGCTTTTCGGGCAAAACGGAATGGGGAGAAAGCATGAACGAGGCACTGATTTTGGATGATCAGCCATGATCATGCTGAATGGTGGTGCTGGCTCGAAGGGCCGAATGGCCTACTCATCCACCTATTTTCTATGTTTCTGTGTTTCTATCCCGGAGAAAACCCACGTGGTCACAGGGAGAACGTACAAACTCTGAACAGACCAGCACCCGTGGTCGGGATTGAACCAGGGTCTCTGGCGCTGTAAGGCAGCAACTCTACCACTGCGCCACCGTGCCGCCCTGATGGCCTCAGTGCTTCTTGAAGGCTCTGCAAGGTCGCTGCGTTACTCCAGCATTTTGTGTCTATCTTCCAGTCAAAGTGGGTGTAGAGATTTCTCACAGAGGGTGTTGGATATGGAATGAGCTGACAATACTATCTCCCTCATTGGAGATCCTCCGACTATCTTTAATCGGACTTTACTGCACTTTCTCTTTCACTTATTCACTTCAGAAACATAGAAACATAGAAAAATAGGAGGCAGGAGTAGGCCATTCGGCCCTTCGAGCCAGCACCGCCATTCAATATGAACATGCTGATCATCCACAATCAGTATCCCATTCCTGCTTTCTCCCCATATCCCTTGATTCCATTAGTCCTCAAAGCTCTATCTAACTCTCTCTTGAATACATCCAGAGAATTGGCCTCCACTGTCCTCTGCGGCAGAGAATTCCACAGATTCACAACTCTCTGGGTGAAATATTCCAAGGGAATATAAGCCCAGCCGATCCATTCTTTCAATGTATGACAGTCCCGCCATCCCGGGAATTAACCTGGTGAACCTACGCTACGCTCCATCAATAGCAAGAATGTCCTTCCTCAAATTAGGAGACCAAAATTGCATACAATACTCCAGGTGCGGTCTCACCTGGGCCCTGTACAACTGCAGTAGGACCTCCTATACTCAAATCCTCTCGCTATGAAGGACAACTTGCCATTTCCTTTCTTCACTGTCTGCTTCATCCTGTGGCTGTACACGGTACATTTGGCCCACATCCCTCACAACCTATCCTATCCAGCATAATCAAGGACCAGTCTCACCCCGGCCACTCCCTCTTCTCCCCTCTCCCATCAGGCAAGAGGTACAGAAGTGTGAAAACGCACACCTCCAGATTCAGAGACAGTTTCTTCCCAGCTGTTATCAGGCAACTGAACCATCCTACCAACAACTAGAGAGTGGTCCTGACCTATCATCTACCTCCTCCGGCAGCCATTCGTTCCATATACCAACCACACTTTATGTTAAAAAAAATTACCCCTCAGGTTCCTAGAATCGTAGAGTCATACAGTGTAAAAACAGGCCCTTCAGCCCAACTTGCCCACCCTGGCTAACATGTCCCACCAGCCCGCGTTTATCCCATATCCCTCCAAACCTGCCCTATCCATGTACCTGTCTAACTGTTTCTTAAATATTGGAATAGACCCTGCCTCAACTACATCCTCTGACAGCTCGTTCCATGCACCCACCACCTTTTATGTGAAAAACCTATTAATGGACAACAGACAATAGGTGCAGGAGTAGGCCATTCAGCCCTTTGAGCCAGCACCGCCTTCAATGTGATCATGGCTGATCATCCCCAATCAGTACCCTGTTCCTGCCTTCTCCCCATATCCCCTGACTCCGCTATCTTCAAGAGCCCTGTCTAGCTCTCTCTTGAAAGTATCCAGAGAACCGACCTCCACCGCCCTCTGAGGCAGAGAATCCCACAGACTCACAACTCTGTGTTTCCTCATCTCGATTCTAAATGGCTTACCCCTTATTCTTAAACTGTGGCCCCTGGTTCTGGACTCGCCCAACATCGGGAACATGTTTCCTGCATTTTTAAATCTTTCCCCCCTCACCTTAAACCTATGCCCTTTGGTCCTCGATTCCCCAACTCTGTGTTTTCCCGTTCTATTGCACTATAAGATCACCCCTCATCCTCCTGCACCCCATGGGATAAATGCTCAACCTCTCCCTGTAGCTCAGACGCTCGTGTCCTGACGACATCCTCGTAAATCTTCCCCGCACCCTTTCCAGTTTGACGGCATCCTTCTTATAACACGGAGACCAAAACTGAACACAATACCTCGAAACGAAGATGGACACAAAATGCTGGAGTAACCCAGAAGGGTGTGGAGGAAAGGATTTGGTGACGTTTTCGGGTCGAGACCTTTCTTCAAACTCATAATGAAGATGGAGAATGGAGCGGCTGGGCTTGTACACTCTGGAGTTTTGAAGGATGAGAGGGTATCTCATTGAAACAGGAGGCAGAGGCAGGAAATATGTTCCCGATGTTGGGTGAGTCCAGAACCAGGAGCCACAGTTTAAGAATAAGGAGTAAGCCATTTGGAACGGAGACGAGGAAACACTTTTTCTCACAGAGAGTGGTGAGTCTGTGGAATTCTCTGCCTCAGGCCGGTTCTCTGGATACTTTCAAGAGAGAGCTAGATAGGGCTCTTAAAGCTAGCGGAGTCAGGGGATATGGGGAGAAGGCAGGAACGGGGTACTGATTGTAGATGATCAGCCATGATCACATTGAATGGCGGTGCTGGCTCGAATGGCCGAATGGCCTATTTCTGCACCTATTGTCTATTGTCTATAAGATACTTTACTCGATAGAGAGGTGAGAATGGGGAACTTACTTCCATTGGGGAATGTTAAGGTCATAAGGAATAGTAGAATTAGGCCATTCGGCCCATCAAGTCTACTCCGCCATTCAATCATGGCTGATCTATCTCTCCCCCCTCTTCTCCGTGGATTGTCACCTTGTCGTGGTGGAGAAGCTTGTGTGGTCCTGAGATCCTGAGAGCGATGCCGTCTGGAGCTATGCTCCTGGTAGGGCCACCCATGGCGGTAAGGTCGAGTGGGAGGTCTCTGACAAAGAGCAATCCAACCAAGACCTCAACGGTGGAACAGGCGGAGGACGATGGCTGACTTTAGTGGAGCGTCACAACGGCTGGGAAGGCGGATGAAGGCTGCAGCAGAAAAGGGTCTCCGGTCATCTTGGACTCCATGCCACTGGATCCTGACCCAGATCTGTCAAGGGCCCCACGTGGGGTGGCTGTCTGTGCACCAGTCTCCCCACGTTAAACAAAGTCACGCACAGGCATCCTCCATGAGAGGACAGTCATACTCGTTTCCAGTGACCGCCGACGATCTCTCCCTCCGAACCCCATTCTCCTGCCTTCCCCCATAACCCCTGACACCCGCACTAATCCAGAAGGTACACAGTGCCCTTGCGTTTAAGAGGAAACCAAGCAACAGATTCATTGATATCATGTTTTTAATATAGCATCGCATCTCAAGCCACTTCATACGAGTGTTATCAAAGGCAGATTAGCAGCCAGGCATGGAAGCGGGCTTTGGGAAGGTGGCCAATGTTTTGATCAAAGGAGATGGTTTTGATGAACATCTGAATCCCAATTATTTACCCTTATAGATCATTAAAGAAATACAGGCACTAGGACATCTGCAAGTACAACAGGGCAGCTCATTCGTCAGAGACGGAAGGAAGGTACTAATCTGTTACGCACGGAATACCTTCCTGGTGTATTTCCACATCTTATTCCAGCTACAGTCTCGAGGCACTATTATTGTTGATGTGTTTTTATGTGTGTGTGTGAGAGAGAGAGAGAGAGAGAGAGAGAGAGAGAGAGAGAGAGAGAGAGAGAGAGAGAGAGAGAGAGAGAGAGAGAGAGAGAGAGAGAGAGAGAGAGAGATCATGTTCATAGGTTCTAGCAGCAGAATTAGGCCATTCAGCCCATCAGGTCTACTCCACCATTCCATCATGGCTGATCTATCTCTCCCTCCGAACCCCATTCTCCTGCCTTCTCCCCATAACCCCTGATATCCGTATTAATCAAAAATCGATCTATCTCTGCCTTAAAAATATCCATTGACGGCCTCCACAACCTTCTGTGGCAAAGAATTCACCACCCTCTGACTAAAGAAATTCCTCCTCATCTCCTTTCTAAAGGAACGTTCTTTAAGTCCGAGTCTATAACCTCTGGTCCAAGACTCTCCACATCTACTCAATCCAGGCCTGTATATATATGTATATATATATATATATATATATATATATGTATATATATATATATATATATATATATATATATATATATATATATATATATATATATATATATATATATACACACACACACACACATATATATATGTACACACTCACACACACACACATATGTATATATACACACACACAGACATGTATATATATACACGCACTCACACAAACATGTATATACACACACACACTCACACACACATGTATATACACACACACACACACACACATGTATATACAGTTGAAGAATAAGGAGTAAGCCATTTAGAATGGACACGAGGAAACATTTTTTCACACAGAGAGTTGTGAGTCTGTGGAATTCTCTGCCTCAGAGGGCGGTGGAGGCCGGTTCTCTGGATACTTTCAAGAGAGAGCTAGATAGGGCTCTTAAAGATAGTGGAGTCAGGGGATATGGGGAGAAGGCAGGAACGGGGTACTGATTGTGGATGATCAGCCATGATCACATTGAATGGCGGTGCTGGCTCGAAGGGCCGAATGGCCTACTCCTGCACCTATTGTCTATTGTCTATTGACCTGATTCTAGCTCAGGGTTTCACAAGTAGCAGAGCAGCTCCTTTAGTTCAGTTCAGGTCAGTTTATTGTCACATACACCGAGGTACAGTCAAAAGCCCTCGGTTTAGAGATACAGCGCGGAAGCTGGCCCTTCGGCCCACCGAGTACGCACTGACCAGCGATCCCCGCACATTCCCACCGCCCTACCCTGCACCGTGTAACTTTACACTTATACCGAGCCAATTAACCTACACACCTGTACGCCTTTGGAGTGTGGGAAGAAACCGAAGATCTCAGAGAAAACCCACGCAGGTCACGGAGGGAACGTACAAACTCAGTACAGACAGCACCCGTAGTCGGGATCGAACCCGGGTCTCAGGCGGTGTAAGGCAGCAACTCTACCACTGCGCCACCATGCCACATGTTGCGTACTAATCAGTCAGCGGATAGACTATACATGATTACAATCGAGCCATTTACCGTGTATAGATACAGGATAAAGGGAATAACGTTTAGTGCAAGGTAAAGCCCAGTAAAGTCCGATCAAAGATAGTCCGAGGGTCACCAATTGCATCGATAGTAGCTCAGGACCCGCTCAATGGTCGTGGTAGGATGGTTCAGTTGCCAGATAACAGCTGGGAAGAAACTGCCCCTGAATCTGGAGGTGTGCGTTTTCACACTTCTGTACTTCACTGCAATCTATTGAAAATCGTCCCTCGAGCCAAACCTTTAAGGGCGACACGGTGGCGCAGCGGTAGAGTTGCTGCCTCACAGCGCCAGAGACCCGGGTTCGATCCCGACTGCGGGTGCTGTCTGTACGGAGTTTGTACGTTCTCCCCGTGACCGGCGTGGGTTTTCTCCGGGAAGCTTCGCACTCCAAAGACGTGCAGGTTTGCAGGTGAATTGGTTTGGTATCATTGTAAATTGTCCCTGGTGCGTGTGGGATAGTGTTAATGTGCGGGGATCGCTGGTTGGCGCAGACATGGTGGGCCAAAGGGCCTGTTTCCACACAGTATCTCTTAACTAAACTGTACTAAACTACCCTGGAAAGAAGACCGAGAGTATTCACTTTATACATGCTCCTCGTGATCTCAATAAAGTCGCCCGTTAGCCACAGTATCTCTAAACTAGAAGGGTCTCAACCCAAATCGTCGCGCATTCCTTCCCTCCAGAGATGCTGCCTGTCCTGCTGAGTTACTCCAGCATTTTGCGTCTAGCTTATACTCAGAGGGCATAGCTATAAGGCGAGAAGGGGCAAATATAATGGAGTTGAGAGGGGCAAGTTTTTTACGTTTCATTGCGTGATCACGGTGGCGCAGCGGTAGAGTTGCTGCCTCACAGCGCCGGAGAGCCGGGTTCGATCCCGACTACGGTTGCTGTCTGCACGGAGTTTGTACGTTCCCCCCGTGACCGCGTGGGGTTTCTCCGAGATCTTCAGTTTCCTCCCACACTCCAAAGACGTGCAGGTTTGTAGGGTAATTGGATTGGGCTTGTATACTTGGTATAAGTGTAAATAGTCCCTGGTGTGGGTAGGGTAGTGTCAGTGTGTGTAGGATAGTGTCAGTGTGTGTAGGGTAGTGCTAGTGTGTGTAGGGTAGTGTTAGTGTGTGTAGGGTAGTGGTAATGTGTGTAGGGTAGTGTTAGTGTGTGTAGGGTAGTGTTAGTGTGTGTAGGGTAGTGGTAATGTGTGGGGGTTGCTGGCAGGTGCGGGCTCGTTGGGCCGAAGGGCCTGTTTCCGCGCTATATCTCTGAACTAAAAATCAGTCGCAGTGATCAGATAAATGTTGGTAGACGAAAATGCTGGAGGAACTCAGAGGGTGAGGCAGCATCTATGGAGCGAAGCATATAGGCCACGTTTCAGGTCGAGACCCTTCTTCATGTTGGTAAGCTCTTTATCTCCTATCTTCCACAGCGTCAGGGAGAGACCATGCGGGGACTCCAATCAGCTCCATTAGATGTTGACATCCATTTCATCTCTTTGCTCTGAAGTCAAGCAACCAGTTAGGACAAGGACACAGAGAGTGTGGGATTCTCTGCTACAGAAGGCAGTGGAGGCCAATTCACTGGACGTTTTCAAGAGAGAGTTGGATTTAGCTCTTAGGGCGAACGGAATCAAGGGATATGGGGAGAAAGTCGGAACGGGGTACTGATTTTGGATGATCAGTAGGGTTGGAAACTGTCCCGTATTAGCCGGGACATCCCGTATATTGGGCTAAATTGGTTTGTCCCATATGGGACCGCCCTTGTCCCGTATTTGACTGCTACTACTCGGGTCGAGGGGACTGTCAGGTCGGAGCGCCGCGTCCGGCCCCGCCTCACCCGTCCCGCCGTAGTGCAGCCCATGGAGTGCAGCAGCAGCAACGCCTCGCCCGTGGCCCCGTCGGTCGGCAGCCCGGCCAGCTGTCCAACCTTCGGACCTTCGCTTACTGCTGACGCCACCACCACCCCTCCTTCTCATGGCCGATCATCGGTTCATGAGTTGGATGGGGCGCCGGACTTTGCGCGCGACGTTTCGCGGCCCGGACCAAAACTCCTCAGCTGGCCCGCCGGCTGGGCTTTGTGTGCAGTCCAGCACTCGGGCCAACTCATCATTCACCCAGCCACGGCCGAGTCGCTCAACGAATTGCCATCGGGAATTTGTCCCTTATTTTGAGATTTTGTCCCTTATTTGGGAGTGAGAAAGTTGGCAACACTAATGATCAGCCACGATCATATTGAATGGCGGTGCTGGCTCGAAGAGCCGAATGGCCTACTCCTGCACCTATTGTCTATGTTTCTCTGTTTATATGACTATAATACAAGGAATAAGTAACAGATGGAGAGTAAAAACAAGGAACTGCAGATGCTGGTTTACACAAAAGGACACAAAGTTTTTAATTTAGTTTAGTTTCGAGATACAGCGCAGAAACAGGCCCTTCGGCCCACCGAGCACTCCGACCAGCCATCCCCGCACAGTAACACTACCCTAGGGCAATTTACACTTACACCAAGCCAATTAACCTACAAACCTGCACGTCTTTGGAGTGTGGGAGGAAACCGGAGATCTCGGAGAAAACCCACGCAGGTCACGGGGAGAACGTACAGACTCCGTACAGACAGCACCCGTAGTCGGGATCGATCTACTGCTGTGCCACCACTAAACCTAAAATCTAACTTGGTGCAAGTGACAGTATTAACCCTGAACCTAAACCTTTGTTACATGTGATGATCATAGACTAAAACGAACCCAAAAACCTACCGTAGGGTCAGAAGGTCAGAAGGGATAGGGGGAGAATTAGGCCATTCGGCCCATCGTCTACTACCCCATTCAATCGTGGCTGATCTATCTATCTCTCCCTCGTAACCCCGTTCTCCTGTCTTCTCCCCGTAACCCCTGACACCTTGGTACACGGGACAAGAACAAACTAACGCTAACCCTGTACCAGGCTGGGAGGCAGGGTGTATGTACATGGTCAGCAGGGGGGGAATAGAAGAATGGAGGGATCCTTCACCCACCCTGTGGAACTCATTGCCATAGAGGGTCTGTGGATATTTATAAGGCAGAGATAGACAAATTCTTGATTGGAACGGGTGTCGAGGGTTATGGGGAGAAGGCGGGAGAATGGGATTAGGAGGCGGAGATCAGCCATGATCGAATGGCGGAGTGGACTCGATGGGCCGAATGGCCTAATTCTGCTTCTATAACCTGTGAATATCCCCACTCCCCATCACACCCCGGGGGAGGGGGGGGTGATGGGCCGAGTGGCCTCAGGGTGAGGGCAGCCCAGACCCCACCAGAATGGGGTTCAGAGGGAGAGAGAGAGATCAGCCATGATTGAATGGCGGAACACTGTTCCCGATGTTGGGGGAGTCCAAAACCAGGGGCCACAGTTTAAGAATAAGGGGTAAGCCATTTAGAACGGAGACGAGGAAACACTTTTTCTCACAAAGAGTTGTGAGTCTGTGGAATTCTCTGCCTCAGGGCGGTGGAGGCCGGTTCTCTGGATGCTTTCATGGGGGAGCTAGATAAGGCTCTTAAAGATAGCGGAGTCAGGGGATATGGGGAGAAGGCAGGAACGGGGTACTGATTGGGGATGATCAGTCATGATCACATTGAATGGCGGTGCTGGCTCAAAGGGCCGAATGGCCTACTCCTGCACCTATTGTCCATTGTCCTCAATGGACTGAATGGCCTAATTCTGCCCCTATCACGAGTGTGAGTGAGTGAGTGTGAGCGGGTGTGAACTCACCATCCGCCCGGCCTCGTTGTTGTGCAAGTCGACCAGCGTGCGGATGTCGCTCTTGCCCTTCTTCCTCCTGGCGTCCATGAACTGCTTGGACTTCTCGTAGCCGAAGTCCACGTCGTCGCCGCAGCCGCCCCACTCCCAGGCGGTCCCCTCGGCCCCGCTGCCCGCCGTGGGCACGGGCGGGCTCCGGCTGCGCGCCCGGTCGCAGCCGCACTGCAGCAGCTCGCCCATGCTGCACGCCTGGGTGACCGCGTGGGTCACGCCCGCTGATGTGATGGCGTACACGAACGCCGTCTCGCGGATATCTGCAATGGACACAAAGTGCTGGAGTTACTCAGCGGGTCAGGCAGCATCTCTGGAGAACGTAGATAGATACAAAGTGGTGGAGTTAAGGGCCTGTCTCACTTGGACGACCTAATCCATGGGTTTAGAAGACCCTAGACGAGTTGAAAAAAATGTCACGGTCCTGTTGACTCGCCGAAGTAAAAGACCTCTTACGACTATGCCTACGACCTCCTATGACCCTCCTCGACCTCAGTCTTCCACACCTAAGACCAACTACGACGCTACGAGTGGAAAATTATCACATGATAAAATGATGTCATGTTTTCATTTTTTTTCTCGGGCCAGTTACCGACCTACGACTACCTACGACTATCTATGACTACCTATGACTACCTACGACTACCATCACAACCTACCTACGAGTAAAAAGTATCAATGTTTTTCATGCCAACCTTTTTTTTTACTCGTGGACATTTTTTATCAGGCTGGAAAAAACGCCGCCACCTACTTGAGGCCACGAGTATGCGGAGACCACTCACGAGCATGAGGAAGTGTTACGAAGACCTCCTACAGCCTTGTGGCGACCATGTTGCGAGTATGAGTCAAGGGCAAACTCGGCAGAGGTCGCCAATTAGGTCGTGAAAGTGGGACAGGGGCTTTACTCAGCGGGCTGGAGTTTCTCAGCGGGTCAGGCAGCATCTCTGGAGAACGAAGATAGATACTGAGTGCTGGAGTTACTAAGCGGGTCAGGCAGCATCTCTGGAGAACGAAGATAGATACTGAGTGCTGGAGTTACTCAGCGGGTCAGGCAGCATCTCTGGAGAACATGGACAGGTACACAGGACTGGAGTAACTCCTCCTAAATCTTCTCTGTACACTTTCCAACTTGACAACATCTTTCCTGTAAAATGGTGCCCAGAACTGAACACAATAGTCTAAATGCGGTCTCACCAACATCTTAATGTGGTCGCACAAAAGTCTTACACTTAGGTACAAAGTGTTGGAGTAACTCAGCGGGTCAGGCAGCATCTCTGGAGAACGTGGACATACACAAAATGCTGGAGTTACCCAGCGGGTCAAGCAGCATCTCTGGAGAACATGGATACACGCACAACGTGCTGGAGTAACTCAGCGGGTCAGGCAGCATCTCTGGAGATAAAGGATCAGTGACGTTTTGGGTTAGAACCCTTCTTCAGACTGAAAGTAGAGAGGGGAGCGAGATGGAGAGAGGCCATGAACAGGCCATAAACAAATCGCGGCTGGCAAATGATGAGCAAACAATATCTCCTGCAGAAACAGACAAGATCACCAAATAGTTTACATCACCAAAACTAAAGATGGTCCGAGGGTCTCCAATGAGGTAGATGGTAGCTCTGATCTGCTCTCTAGTTGTTGATAGGACGGTTCAGTTGCCTGATAACAGGTGGGAAGAAACTGTCCCTGAATCTGGAGGTGTGCGTTCGTTTTCACACTTCTGTACGTTTAGCCCGATGGGAGAGGGGAGAAGAGGGAGTGGCCGGGGTGAGACCCGTCCTTGAATATGCTGCTGGCCTTGCCGAGACAGCGTGAAGTGTAGATGGAGTCAATGGAAGGGGGACGTAAGTGTGCGGGGGATCGTAAGCAGCGTAAGTGTGCGGGGGGTCGCTGGTCGGCGCGGTGGGCCGAAGGGCCTGTTTTTTTCCGCGCTGTATCTCTAAACTGAGCTGAACTGAACTAAACTCACAGATGGCAATTCTACCTCTCACCTCTGTAACTGGAGCCTAGAGATAAGGGGCTACGATGATGAAGAAACAGGTAGAAACTTGTTCCCGAGCGTACGGTAGAGATTTTTGGAGCTGGGAGAGAGGGATGGGTCAGGGATCAGTGAGCAGGATACAGCAATTGCTCCTGAGAGGGACTTGCGAAGATCGCCTCTGCTGCGGACACCTCATTAACTCGGGCCTAGCGATAAGGAGGCCCCGAGTATGACCAGAACTCTTTTAAGTAGCACCTGGGAACGGGGCACCCGTGAGTGATTGCCCCACTGGAGCCAGACAGTCTGGAGTTGATCAGTGGCTGATTCCCGCCTCCCACCTCCTGCCTCCGACCTTTTCCCCCCGCTGATGACCGGTGACGGTGTTGCCGAGGGAAACAAAGATGGCCGCCAGGTCGGCCCGTGTCGTAGCTCACCACGTTTAGGGTCACGGAGTCAGGCCCTTCCGCCCATCTTACCCACGCTTGCCAACATGTCCCATCTACAGGTAGGCGCAAAATGCTGGAGTAACTCAGCGGGTGAGGCAGCATCTCTGGAGAGAAGGAATGGGTGACGTTTCGGGTCGAGACCCTTCTTCAGACTGATGTCAGGGGGAGGGGGCGGGACAAAAGCTAAAAATGTCCTTTATCTAGGTATGTCTACTTAGAAGAAGTTCTCCTCTCTCCGACGAGAGTTCAGTCAAGGTATGTTCCACCTACACTTGTCCCATCCACCCATGGTGCCTTGGCCCATATCCCTCTAAACCTGCCCTATCCATGTACCTGTCCAAATGTATTTTAGACGTTGCGATAGTCCCTGCCTCAACTGCCTCCTCTGGCAGCTCGTTCCATAGACAAACTACCCTTTGTGTAAAACATTTACCCCTCAGGTTCCTATCAAATCTTTCACCCATTCACCTGCTCTGGTCCTCGATTCCCCTTCTTGGTTCATCTATCAAATGTTGCTAGAATAGTGAAAGGCCTGGATAGAGTGGATGTGGAGAGGATCTTCAGAGGGTAGTCTGTATCTGACCTTTCTGTCCTCGGTCTCCGCCATTGTCAGAGTGAGGCTAAACGCAAATTGGAGGAACAGCAACTCATATTTCGCTTGGGCAGCTCACAGCCCAGTGGTATGAATATTGATTTCTCTCACTTCAGGTAGCCCCGCCATTCCCTCTCTCTCTATCCCTCCCCAACCCAAGTCACACTAGCTTCTCATTTGCATCCTACAAACAGCTAACAATGGCCTGTTTCCTTTACCATCGTTACTTTTTCGCATACCTCTTTATCTCTCCACATCACCGTCTATATCTCTCGTTTCCCTTATCCCTAACCAGTCTGAAGAAGGGTCTCGACCCGAAACGTCACCCATTCCTTCTCTCCAGAGATGCTGCCTGAGTTACTCCAGCCTTTTGTGTCTACCTTCGGTTTAAACCAGCATCTGCAGTTCCATCCCACATATATCTGTACGTGCATCTGGATTCATGAGGCAGCTATGGAAGCGGTTAGACAATAGACAATAGGTGCAGGTGTAGGCCATTCGGCCCTTCAAGCCAGCACCGCCATTCAATGTGATCATGGCTGGTCATCCACAATCAGTATCCCGTTCCTGCCTTCTCCTCATATCCCCTGACTTTAAGAGCCCTATCTAGCTCTCTCTTGAAAGCATCCAGAGAACCTGCCTCCACCGCCTTCTGAGGCAGAGAATTCCACACACTCACCACTCTCTGTGAGAAAAAGTGTTTCCTCGTCTCCGTTCTAAATGGCTTACCCCTTATTCTTAAACTGTTCTGGGCTCCCCCAACATCGGGAACATGTTTCCTGCCTCTAGCGGGTCCAAACCCTTAAAAATCTTATATGTTTCAATAAGATTCCCTCTCATCCTTCTAAATTCCAGAGTACACAATTATGACTTCCAAATGTCTTCGAGCCGACACTGGCGATACACCATATGTAATAGACACCCAACCACCACTATTACTATCACTTATGACCTTAGTGGAGAGAAGGCAGGAGAAAGGGGTTCGGAGGGAGAGATAGATCAGCCGTGATTGAATGGCGGAGTGGACTTGATGGGCCGAATGGCCTAATTCTACTCCTGCCACTTATGACCTTATGACACCACTTGTTGCCTTCTGACACCAAGCCAATTCTGGATGGATTACAGATACACAAAAATGCTGGAGAAACTCAGCGGGTGCAGCAGCATCTATGGAGCGAAGGAAATAGGCAACGTTTCGGGCCGAAACCCTTCTTCAGACTAGCTTAGTTTATAGATAGGGCGACACGGTGGCGCAGCGGTACAGTTGCTGTCTGACAGGGCCAGAGAACGCGGGTTCGATTCCGACTACGGGTGCTGTCTCTACGGAGTTTGTACGTTCTCCCCGTGACCCGCGTGGGTTTTCTCCGGGTGCTCCGGTTTCCTCCCGCACTCCAAAGACGTGCAGGGTTTTAGGTTAATTGGCTTCGTTAAAAAATTGTAAACTGTCCCCAGTGTGTGTAGGATAGTGCTGGTACGCAGGGATCGCTGGTCGGCACGGACTCCGTGGGCTGAAGGGCCTGTTACTGTGCTGTATCTCTAAAGTCCAACTGCCTGGTGGTTGCACTACGGGCTTTGTGCGATTGAGTCCTGTGTTCACATACAGAATAGGGAAAGGCCTGGATAGAGTGGATGTGGAGAGGATGTTTCCACTGGTGGGAGAGTCCAGGACTAGAGGTCACAGCCTCAGAATTAGAGCACGTTCCTTTAGGAAGGAGATGAGGAGGAATTTCTTCAGTCAGAGGGTGGTGAATCTGTGGAATTCTTTGCCACAGAAGGTTGTGGAGGCCTAGTCAATGGATATTTTTAAGGCAGAGATAGATAGATTCTTGATTAGTACGGGTGTCAGGGGTTATGGGGATTATGTTACGTATGACAGTAGAGGACAATAAAATTAAAATGAACTGCAGATACTGGTTTGTCCCAGAGGTAAGACACAAAATGCTGGAGTAACTCAGCGGGTCAGGCAGCATCTCGGAAGAAAATGGACAGGTGACGTTTCAGGTCGGGACCCTTCTTCAGACCTGCCCATTAATGGGCCTGTCCCACACGCTACTTTTTTGGCGACCTGCCGGCACCCGTCACAGTCGCAGCAGATCTCCGAAAATGTTCAACATGTTGAAAATCCAGCGGCGACCAGAAAGACGCTACGACTCTTTGGGCGACTGAGGAGACTACTCACGACCACACAGGCGACATGTCGTGGGGTGAAGCCCGTATGGTCGTGAGTAGTCGCCCAAAGGGTCGAACCTTGTTCTGGTCGCCGCTGGATTTTCAACATGTCGAACATTTTGGGAGACCTGCTGCGACGATGCCGGCAAGTCGCCGTAAAAAATCGCGTAAGTGGGACAGGCCCTTTAGTTTAGTTTGGAGAGACATCAATGTACGAATCTCCTTCTACACCTTCACGAAAGTCTCGGGAAAACTTTGCATTTGCTGGTGTTGGACCCTGCTGAGGGCGAACTTCGAGTCATTGAGTCACAGAGCATGGAAACAGGCCCTTCGGCCCAAACTTGCCCACACCGGCCGACATGCCCCATCTACACCAGTCCCACCTGCCTGCCTGCATATCCCTCCAAAACTATCGCAAGCCCTGTACTTATTCATTTTATTATTGGTAGGCACAAAATGCTGGAGTAACTCAGCAGGACAGGCAGCATCTCAGGACAGAAGGAAATGGGCGACATTTTGGGTCGAGACCCTTCTTCAGATAAAGGTTACCTTTATCCATTTTGTACGGTTGTGACAGTCACTGCCTCAACTACCACCTCTGGCAGCTCGTTTCATTCACCCACCACCCTTTGGTAAAGAGGTTGCCCCTCAGGTTCCTCATGAAACCATTTCCCCCCTCACCTTAAAGCCATGTGGTCTGGCTCTTGATTCCGCTACTCTGCATCTCTGATTCTGTGCATCTACCCGATCTATTCCTCTCATGATTTCATATACCTCTATAAGATCACCCCCCTCACCCTCCTGCGCTCCAAGGAATAAATCTCGAAATCTCGAACGATTCTCGATTCCCCTCCTCTGGGCTAAAGACTCTTTGCGTCTACCCGATCTACTCCTCTCATGATTTTGGTGCACCCCCCTCATCCCCCTGCGCTCCAAGGAATAGAGTCCCAGCCTGCTCAACCTCTCCCTGTAGCTCAAGCCCCTCGAGCATTGTGTGCAGTTTTGGTCCCCTAATTTGAGGAAGGACATTCTTGCTATTGAGGGAGTGCAGCGCAGGTTTACAAGGTTAATTCCCGGGATGGCGGGACTGTCATATGCTGAGAGAATGGAGCAGCTGGGCTTGTACACTCTGGAGTTTAGAAGGATGAGAGGGGATCTCATTGAAACATATAAGATTGTTAAGGGCTTGGACTCACTAGAGGCAGGAAACATGTTCCCGATGTTGGGGGAGTCCAGAACCAGGGGCCACAGTTTAGCCATTTAGAACAGGAAACGAGGAAACACTTTTTCTCACTGAGAGTGGTGAGTCTGTGGTAATTCTCTGCCTCAGAGGGCGATGGAGGCAGGTTCTCTGGATGCTTTCAAGAGGGAGCTAGATAGGGCTCTTAAAGATAGGGGAGTCAGGGGATATGGGGAGAAGGCAGGAACGGGGTACTGATTGGGGATGATCAGCCATGATCAAATTGAATGGCGGTGCTGGCTCGAAGGGCCAAAAGGCCTACTCCTGCACCTATTGTCTATTGTCTATTTTGTCCTGGTGACATCCTGGTAAGTCTTCTCCGCGCCCTTTCCAGCTTTGACGACTCCGCTTTCCCACATCAGGGGTAAGCAAAGACATGCACGATAAGCCTTTTTTCTGAAAGAGATGTTTGCTGTGAAAGATGTACCTCGGAAGGAAAACCGTAAGGAAAACATGCGCAATCAAGAAGAAGAAAAACACACATACACTCCCCGCACCGTGTCCGTACATGTCAGAGGCAGCGAAGATAGACGCAGGAAGCTGGAGTAACTCAGCGGGACAGGCAGCATCTCTGGAGAAAAGGAATGGGTGACCTTCTCATTCGGGCCGAGACCCATTCTTCAGACTGAGGGTCAGGGGAGGGGGAGATACAGAGATAAGGAAGTGTGAGGTGTGAGAGAACGAGGCAACAAAGGGGATGAAGATCAGGGCAAATGTGGAATTGATGGGAGAAAACAAGCAGAGATGAAAAGCATTTTATCTCTGTGTCTCCCCGTCCCACCCGTAACGTCACCCAGTTCCTTCTCTCCAGAGATGCTGCCTGCCTCTCCAGCATTTTGTGTCTATCTTCGGTTTAAACCAGCATCTGCAGTTCCTACCTACACATTAGAGGCAGCCAGGGCTGCTATTATAATCCAGCCCACCTGTCCTAAATTTATGGCAGGGAAGGGGTTAATGTGCCTGGATAGACACGTAAGAATGCAGTCTTTTTTTTAAATCCATAAAGCCAGCATGCTGCAGTGGCATAGAGAGGTAGAGTACTGGGAGTGGGAGTGGGAGGTTGTTTTAAAAGAGGTTGTTTTAAAACCAAACTCCGATGAGTTCACCTCCTTAAAGACACAAATTCCAAACAAATTTTTGCTCCCCAGTCTCTGTCTCAACCTGTCAAACACTTGCAGGCAAGTGCCAGAAGAGGACTTGTTTAAAATATAATGTCTTCATATATTTATGCACAAAACTCTGATAACAGGGTGAGAGAGAGGGTGAGAGAGGGAGGGAGGGAGGGAGAGAGAGAAAGAGAGAGAGAGGGAGGGAGAGACGAGAGAGAGAGGGGGGAGACAGAGAGAGAGAGAGAGAGGGGTTTGATTGTTTTTAATCTTGCGTTAAGATAGTTGGAAATCCGATCATTTCACACAGAGTGAAGCCTCTCTGCGTGGAGTAAGAGACCGTGTTCCACGTGCATACGGAGCGTGAGAGGCTGCAGCCCCTGTGCGAGTATCTGAAGGGGCTGCTCCTCAAGTCCTGGTTGCATTTCCATCCCACCATGTTGGTATTTGGGCGGTAAGGCAGGGTGTGGGGAGGGTCGATCGGTGGGGGGGCGGGGGGTGGAATCTCCCTGTGGGTCAGCCTCTGGGCCAAGATGGCTCCCCGCGGGGCCAGGCAGCGGGGGGGGGGGGGTCGATGGTCACACCAGAGCCGGTCCCCCCCCCGCCCCTCTTCCGGCCTGGAGAGAGGGGAACAGGCATGCGGTATCCACAGGAACGCTGGAGGCCTTCCGTGAATGATGGTCGCCACGATGGGGCTATCGTATTATAGCGAGCGCCCGACGTAATGTGA
Organism: Malacoraja senta; assembly: GCA_038087875.1. NCBI lineage: Eukaryota > Metazoa > Chordata > Chondrichthyes > Rajiformes > Rajidae > Malacoraja > Malacoraja senta. The sequence continues at coordinate 25,547 of JAXLNO010004936.1, forward strand.
CTATTGAAAGTCTGTGTACCTTCTGGGACACTGCAAAGTAAGCTCCTCGATAAGAAGGGGAAATAAAATGAGGGAGACGTCTTGGAGAAGGGACGGCACAGACGTTAGGTGTCGGCTTGTGTTTGCAGAGGTAACCTACACTCGACAGTGCGGTATTCAGCTGGTGGGTGGGATGGAAGGGGCGTAATTGCCCACAGCTCGCTCATGCCAAGTTCAGAACTGGTTTCTCCTGGGCAGCGTCAGAGAGCAATACGGAGCGGAAAAATCACCAGGTTGGTGAATCTGTGGAATTCTTTGCCAAGGAAGACTGTGGAGGCCCCAAGTCAGTGGATATTTTTTAAGGCTGAGATAGATAGATTCTTGATCAGTACGGGTGCCAGGGGTTATGGGGAGAAGGCAGGAGAATGGGGTTCGGAGGGAGAGATAGATCGGCCATGACTGAATGGCGGAGTAGACTTGATGGGCCTAATCCTATCATTTATGACCTTATGACCTTACGAACAGGACCTTCGGCCCAACTTGCCCACACTGGCCAACATGTCCCATCCACACAAGTCCCACCTGGCAGCGTTTGCCCCAAATCCCTCTAAACCTGCTTTCGTTTAGTTTTTAGTTCAGAGATGCAGCGGGGAAACAGGCCCTTCGGCCCACCGAGTCCACACCGACCTGCGATCCCCGCACATTAACACTATTCCACACACACTAGGGACAATTTACAATTACAACAAGCCAATTAACCTACAACCCTGTACGTCATTGGAGTGTTGGAGGAAACCAGAGATCCCGGAGAAACCCACGCAGGTCACGGGAGAACGTGCAAACTCTGGACAGACAGCACCCGTAGTCAGGATCGAACCCGGGTCTCTGGCGCTGTGAGGCAGTAGCTCTACAGCTGCACCACCAAGCCGCCAAAATGCCTAATCTTGCCCACACCGGCCAACATGTCCCATCTACACCAGTCCCACCTTCCTGCGTCTGGCCCATATCCCTCTTAGTTGTATAGGGCTCTGGTGAGACCACATCTGGAGTATTGTGTACAGTTTTTGGTCTCCTAATTTGAGGAAGGACATCCTTGTGATTGAGGCAGTGCAGCGTAGGTTCACGAGATTGATCCTTGGGATGGCGGGACTGTCATATAAGGAAAGATTGAAAAGACTGGGCTTGTATTCACTGGAGTTTAGAAGGATGAGGGGAATATCTTATAGAAACATATAAAATTATAAAAGGACTGGACAAGCTAGATGCAGGAAAAATGTTCCCAATGTTGGGCGAGTCCAGAACCAGGGGCCACAGTCTTAGAATAAAGGGGAGGCCATTTAAGACTGAGGTGAGAAAAAACGTTTTCACCCAGAGAGTCGTGAATTTGTGGAATTCCCTGCCACAGAGGGCAGTGGAGGCCAAGTCACTGGATGGATTTAAGAGAGAGTTAGATAGAGCTCTAGGGGCTAGTGGAATTAAGGGATATGGGGAGAAGGCAGGCACGGGTTATTGATTGGAGACGATCAGCCATGATCACAATGAATGGCGGTGCTGGCTCGAAGGGCCGAATGGCCTCCTCCTGCACCTATTTTCTATGTTTCTATGTTAACCTGTCCTATCCATGCACCTGTCTAAATGTTTCTTAATCGTTGCGATAGTCCTGCCTCAACTACCTCCTCCGGCAGCTCGTTCCATACGCCCACCACCCTTGGCGTGAAAAAGTTACCCCTCAGATTCCTATTAAATCTTTCCCCCTTCACCTTAAACAGGTCTGGTTATGTCTGGTTTAGACTTCCAAAGCTTCAGGACATCAACCAGATAACAGAAAGGACATTCTGCTGTTGGTTTGTCATGGCAATGGGTTCTCCTCTGTCCAATACACTTCTGGACCTCTTGCCTCATGAAAACATTTCACTCTTAAATGGAAACTGCAGATGCTGGAGTCTTGCACAAAAGACAAAGTGCTGGAGTAACCCAGCATTGAATGACCAAATATATAGTTATTCATACTTAAACAAGTCATTTTTAATCTCAAATGGCATTTTCTCTGATAGACAATAAACAATAGGTGTAGGAGTAGGCCATTCAGCCCTTCGAGCCAGCACCGCCATTCAATGTGATCATGGCTGATCATCCCCAATCAGTACCCCGTCCTGCCTTCTCCCCATATCCCCCGACTCCACTATCTTTAAGAGCCCTATCTAGCTCTCTCTTGAAAGTATCCAGAGAACCGCCTCCACCGCCTTCTGAGGTAGAGAATCCAACAGACTCACAACTCTCTGTGAGAAAAAGTGTTTCCTCGTCTCCGTTCTAAATGGCTTACCTCTTATTCTTAAACTGTGGCCCCTGGTTCTGGACTCCCTAACATCGGGAACATGTTTCCTGCCTCTAGCGTGTCCAAACCCTTAATAATCTTATATGTTTCAATGCGATAACCTCTCATCCTTCTAAATTCCAGAGTAATACAAGCCCAGCCGCTCCATTCCCTCAGCATATGACAGTCCGCCATCCCGGGAATTAGCCTTGTAAACCTACGCTGCACTCCCTCAATAGCAAGAATGTCCTTCCTCAAATTTGGAGACCAAAACTGCACACAATACTCCAGGTGTGGTCTCACTAGGGTCCTGTACTACTGCAGATGGACCTCTTTGCTCCTATACTCAAGTCCTCTTGTTATGAAGGCCAACATGCCATTCGCTTTCTTCATTGCCTGCTGTACCTGCATGCTTACTTTCATTGACTGATGAACAAGGACCCCAGATCCCGTTGTACTTCCCCTTTTTCCAACTTGACGCCATTTAGATAGTAATCTGCCTTCCTGTTGTTGATACCAAAGTGGATAACCTCACATTTATCCACATTAAACTGCATCTGCCATGCATCTGCCCACTCCCCCAACCTGTCGAAGTCACCCTGCATTCTCATAGCATCCTCCTCACAGTTCACACTGCCACCCAGCTTTGTGTCATCTGCAAATTTGCTAATGTTACTTTGAATCCCTTCATCTAAATCACAGATGTATATTGATAAAAACCTATGTGTAGGAAGGGACTGGGTGGCATGGCGGCGCAGCGGTAAAGTTGCTGCCTTACCGAGGGTCAGGGACGAGGGTTCGATCCTGACTACGGGTGCTGTCAGGACGGAGTTTGTACGCTCTCCCCATGACCTGCGTGGCGCTCCGGTTTTCTCCCACACTCCAGAGACAAGCAGGTTTGTAGGTTAATTGGTTTTGTGTGTAAATGGATAAATTTGCGCTAGTGTGTGTGTGTCGGATAGTGTCGGTGTGCGGGGGTGGGCGCGGATTCGTTGGGCCGAAGGGCCTGTTTCCCTGCTGTATCTCTAAACTGATCTAAACCAAACACAGAAACCTGCAGCCAAGTGTATCATTGCTGTCACGCCCAGCGCTGGAGATATCAATACATCAGGGACTGATTTCATTGTTTCTTCAGCTGTTTTCACTGCATTGGCTGCTTCCTCTAACGTGGTCAACATTGGTGTAAATTTACTGAGTTCCCTGCTTTCTAATAAAGTACAGATGGAGGTTTTCTAACATCGGACTTCGACGAAGTGTCCCGGAGCATCGTTCACAAAGGCACAAACATTCCCACTGCCCATCATAAGGTCATAAGATCAGAATTAGGCCATTCGGCCTACGAAGACTACTCCGCCATTCAATCATGGCCGATCTACCTCTCCCTCCTAACCCCATTCTCCTGCCTTCTCCCCATAACCCCGGACATCCATACTAATCAATAATCTGTCTATCTCTGCCTTAAGAATATCCACTGACTTGGCCTCCATGGCCTTCTGTGGGAATGAATTCCACAGATTCACCACCCTCTGACTTGATTCCGTTCGCCCTAAGAGCTAAATCACCTTGATTCAAGATTCTCCTTCCTGAAGGAACATCCATTTCTTCGAAGGCTGTGTCCTCGGGTCCTCAACTCTTCCACTGGTGGAAACTTCCTCTCCACATCCACTCTATCCAGGCCTTTCACTACTCGGTATATTCCATTGAGGTTCCCCCCCTCATCCGGTCGAGGAGAGGGACACAGTTCGCGGGACGATCCGGGCGGAGACTTCAATGGGCCTTTGCAAGGTACTACAGGTGTGTGAATTCATTGGCTTTGTAAAGTGTGAATTGTCCCAGGGGGCTAAAATAGTGCCTGAACCTGGAGACTTATGTCCAAAGATCCTATAGCGAGCAAGATGGTCCACTCGACGAAAAAGACGTAGTACGGTCACGGGCAGATTCATGGGTAATTTAAGGCCCCATTTCCGTAACCGGCTTCCGTCTCCGCACCAAAGATCCCATAGGATAATAGTGTGGAGACGGAAGCCGGTTACGGAAACATCCTTGTAAAAATCAAAGTTATTTGGTAAAAATCTTCTCATTTTCAGAATATTAATTGATTAACACAAACTGTTCCCCCGCAACACTGATTACACTGCGAGTCGGGTCGGGTCAGGTCGGGTCGGGTTACGGAAATGGATGAAAACAAGGCCCACGTTCCGCTCCGTTGCGTACTACACGTCAGCCCATTGCATTTAGCAGGAGAGGTCTATCTTGCTCCGCTATAGGATCTTTGCTTATGTCTGTGGACACAGTGGGCTGTTTCAATGTATCGTGCGCTGACCGGATACTTGACTTGAGTTTATTGTCACGTGTACCGAGGTAGTGAAAACTTGTTGCTGCGTGCGAACCAGTCAGCAGAAAGACAAGGCAATATTACATTGCAGGAGGGAGCTGCAGATGCAGGTTTATGTCGAGGGCACAAAGGTGGAGATGTGGATATGGGCCGAACGCAGGCAGGTGGGACTAGTGTAGATGGGACAAGTTGGTCGGCGTGGGCAAGTTTCTGCACTGTACGACTCTTTGAGTCTACATTGCACATATCTAGGAAGACAAAAAATGCTGGAGTAACTCAGCGAGTCAGGCGGCGTCTGTGGATGGCAGTCACGGGTGGCGCAGCGGTAGAGTTGCTGCCTTACAGCGAATGCAGTGCCAGAGAGCCGGGTTCCATCCTGACTACGGGCGCTGTCTGTGCAGAGTCTGTACGTTCTCCCCGTGATCTGCGTGGGTTTTCTCCGAGATCTTCCATTTCCTCCCACACCCCAAAGACGTGCAGGTTTGAAGGTTAATTGGCTTGGTAAATGTAAAAATTGTCCCTAGTGAGGGTAGGTTAGTGTTAATGCCCGGGGATCGCTGGTCGGCGCGGACCCGGTGGGCCGAAGGGCCTTTTTCCGTGCTGTATCTCCAAACTAAAACTAAACTAAACATGGATAGGCGACGTTTCAGGTCAGCACCTCAATTGGCCTCTGTAAATTACTGTTATAGAGTCATAGAGTGATACGGCATGGAAACAGGCCCTTTGGCCCAACTTGCCCACACCGGCCAACATGCCCCATCTACTCTAGTCCCACCTGCCCGCATTTGGTCCATATCCCTCCAAACCTGTCCCATCCATGTACCTGTCTAATTGTTTCTTAAGCATTGCGATAGTCCCTGCCTCAACTACCTCGTTCCATACACCAACCACCCTTTGTGTGAAAATGTCAACCCTCAGATTCCTATTAAATCTTTTCCCCTTCACCTTATGTCCTCTGGTCCTCAATCCCCCCACGCTGGGCAAGAGACTCTGTGCATCTACCCGATCTATTCCGCTCATGATTTTATACACCTCTATAAGATCACCCCTCATCCTCCTGCGCTCCAGGGAATAGAGACCCAGCCCGCTCAACCTCATCTGTTCTACGTTCTACGCCCCCATAATTCGACGCGTTGCTTTTCTGAGAGTTCATTCCATTCAGTACGAGAAGCCAAAAACCTCACACACACACACACACACACACACACACAGATCCAAGGATCCAGTTTCCTTAATGCTGGGTTATGCCTCTGGAGAATACAGTTAGAGAAACAAGATCCTTGTTGGTGACTTTGAGTTCTTGTGTATTTACAAGCCTAGTTCCAAACCACGCGGGCAAGATCCAGAAAGCATTCATCAACATCTCCATTTTAATAGACAATAGACAATAGACAATAGACAATAGACAATAGACAATAGACAATATCCATGTACCAGCCTCAACTACCTCCTCCGGCAGCTCGTTCCATACGCCCACCACCCTTGGCGTGAAAAAGTTACCCCTCAGATTCCTATTAAATCTTTCCCCCTTCACCTTAAACTGGTCTGGTTATGTCTGGTTTAGACTTCCAAAGCTTTAGGACATCAACCACATAACAGAAAGGACATTCTGCTGTTGGTTTGTCATGGCAACGGGTTCTCCTCTGTCCAATACACTTCTGGACCTCTTGGCTCATGAAAACATTTCACTCTTAAATGGAAACTGCAGATGCTGGAGTCTTGCACAAAAGACAAAGTGCTGGAGTAACCCAGCATTGAATGACCAAATACAATAGTTATTCATAGTTAAGCAAGTCATTTTTTAATCTCAAATGGCATTTTCCCTGATAGACAATAGACAAGTCCAGAACAAGGGGTCACAGTTTAAGGATAAAGGGGAAATCTTTTAGGACTGAGAATAGAAAAACATTTTTTTCACAGAGAGTGATGAATCTCTGGAATTCTCTGCCACAGAATGTAGTTGAGGCCAGTTCATTGGCTATATTTAAGAGGGAGTTAGATGTGGCCCTTGTGGCTAAAGGGATCAGGGGGTATGGAGAGAAAGCAGGTACAGGATACTGAGTTGTATGAAGGTGCAGGAGTAGGCCATTCGGCCCTGCGAGCCAGCACCGCCATTCAATGTGATCATGGCTGATCATCCCCAATCAGTACCACGTTCCTGCCTTCTTCCCATATCCCCTGACTCCGCTATTTTTAAGAGCCCTATCTAGCTCTCTCTTGAAAGCACCCAGAGAACCCGCCTCCACCACCCTCTGAGGCAGAGAATTCCACAGACTCACAACTCTCTGTGAGAAAAAGTGTTTCCTCGTCTCCCTTCTAAATGGCTTACTCCTTATTCTTCAACAGTGGCCGCTGGTTCTGGACTCCCCCAACATCGGGAACATGTTTCCTGCCTCTAGCGTGTCCCTTACAATCCCTTAACAATCTTATATGTTTCAATGAGATGCCCTCTCATCCTTCCAAACTCCAGAGTGTACAAGCCCAGCCGTTCCATTCTCTCTGCATTGGCCTTCACCGCTCTCTGTGTGAGATGAGGGTCAGCAATGAGGCAGATAGTAGTTCAGCAATGATCTCTGGTTGTGGTAGGATGGTTCAGTTGCCTGATAACAGCCGGGAAGAAACTGTCCCTGAATCTGGAGGTGTGCGTTTTCACACTTCTGTACCTCTTGCCCGATGGGAGAGGGGTGGAGAGGGAGTGGCCGGGGGTGAGACTGGTTATGCTGCTGCCCTTGCCGAGGCAGCGTGAGGTGTAGATGGAGTCCAAAGGAAGGGAGGTTGGTTTGCGCGATGGTCTGGGCTGCGTCCACAAACAGGGGAATCTAATGCAAGGAAGATATACTGATCGATTTGAGAATAGCAGTGTCCACATGTTGTTGCTCGACAAGGTTATCCGGATTAAAAGTTTACCAACATATAAAGTGTGGCCAAGCATATTAACTGCTTCATAGATCTGTAAGTCCTCAATGTGTTAAAGTAGTCGCGAAGGAAAGGATTGCAAATAGCTATGATGACAATTAATGTCTTTGCCTAATCTCTCTGTGAACAGGTCTGGGCCAGTCGGTTAGTCAAATTGCCTTCCTCCCAGAGTTGCGATTTGTGGTTTGGTTTGGTTCTGCCAGGAACCACAGATTTAGTTTAGTTTAGTTTAGACAATAGACAATAGACAATAGACTATAGACAATAGGTGCAGGAGTAGGCCATTCGGCCCTTTGAGCCAGCACCGCCATTCAATGTGATCATGGCTGATCATCCCCAATCAGTACCCCATTCCTGCCTTCTCCCCATATCCCCTGACTCCGCTATCTTTAACAGCCCTATCTAGCTCTCTTTTGAAAGCATCCAGAGAATCTGCCTCCACCGCCCTCTGAGGCAGAGAATTCCACAGATTCGCCACTCTCTGTGAGAAAAAGTGTTTCCTCGTCTCCGTTCTAAATGGCTTACCCGTTATTCTTAAACTGTGGCCCCTGGTTCTGGACTCCCCCAACATCGGGAACATGTTTCCTGCCTCTAGCATGTCCAAGCCCTTACCAATCTTATATGCTTCAATGAGATCCCCTCTCATCCTTCTAAATTCCAGAGTGTACAAGCCCAGCTGTTCCATTCTTTCAGCATATGACAGTCTCGCCATCCCGGGAATTAACCTTGTAAATCTACGCTGCACTCCCTCAATAGCAAGAATGTCCTTCCTCAAATTAGGGGACCAAAACTGCACACAATACTCCAGGTGTGGTCTCACTAGGGCTCTGTGCAACTGCAGAAGGACCTCTTTGCTCCTATATTCGATTCCTCTTGTTATAAAGGCCAGTTTAGTTTAGTTTAGTTTAGTTTAGAGATACAGTGCGGAAGATGGCACCCAAGATGGCACCCAACCCGGGCGACTATTTGCGTACTGGCCACAGAAGCACACGGCGGCACGGTGGCGCAGCGGTAAGGTTGCGGCCTTACAGCACTCAGACCCGGGTTCGATCCCGGCTACGGATGCTTGTCTGTGCGGAGTTTGTACGTTCTTCCCGTGACCTGCGTGGGTTTTCTTCGAGAACTTCGGTTTCCTCCCACACTCCAAAGTCGTACAGATTTGTAAGGTTAATTGTCTTGGTATTAATGTGAATATTTTCCCTAGTGTAGGATGGTGTTAATGTGCGGGGATCGCTGGTCAGCGCGGACCCGGTGGGCCAAAAGACCTGTTTCCGCGCTGTATCTCTAAACTAAACTAAAAACAGATCTACAATCACATCTTACAATCGCTCCGTACTCTTAAATCTCTACCCATACAGCAACATTTCTTACTTTATCTATGATCTTCTTAAACTCCTCTCTTTGATCGGACGTTGCTGGCTTTACCTTGCACTAAACGTTATTCCCTTATCATGTATCTGTACACTGTAAATGGCTCGATTGTAATCATATATTGTCTTTCCGCTGACTGGATAGCACGCAACAAAAGCTTTTCATTGTACCTTGGTACACGTGACAATAGACTAAACTGACTGATAGACTGATGAGCTGAAACAGTCCCTTCGGCCCACCGATTCCACGCCGACCAGCGATCCCCGCACACTCACACTATCCCACTCACGAGGGACAATTCACAATTTGACTGAAGCCAATCAACCTACAAACCTGTACGTCTTTTGGAGTGTGGGAGAAAACCGGAGCACCCGAAGAAAACCCACGCAGGTGACGGGGCGATCGTACCAACCCGTAGAGACCGCGCCCGTAGTCAGGATCAAACCGGGGCCTCTGGCGCTGTAAAGCAGCAACTCTACTGCTGCGCCACCGTGCCGCCCAGTTTCAGAGCCATAGGGACCTAGAGTGTGGAAACAGGCCCTTCAGTGACCTGCTTCAGGAACTGGTGTCCAGTCTCTCCAACGTTACCTTGGACTTGAACTTCCACCCAAACCTTACCCCCATCTTTTCTCCAACCCTTACCAATCCAGTTGCCACCCCAGAGTCTGCGCCTTGTACATATTAGTAAAGTGGTGAAGAAGGCCTTCATCGTGTCGGGGCATTGAGTACAAGAGTCGAACTCCAGTCACAAGTTCACAAGTTATCGGAGTAGAATTAGGCCATTCGGCCCATCGAGTCTACTCCGCCATTCGATCATGGCTGATCTCTGCCTCTTAATCCCATTTTCCTGCCTTCTCCCCGTAACCATTGACACCCGTTCTAATCAAGAATTTGTCTATCTCTGCCTTAAAAATATCCACTGACTTGGCCTCCACAGCCGTCTGTGGCAATGAGTTCCACAGATTAACTACCCTCTGACTAAAGAAGTTCCTCTTCACCTCCTTTCTAAAAGAGCGCCCTTTAAATCTGGAACTATGACATCTGGACCTAGACTCTCCCACCAGTGGAAACATCCTCTCCACATCCACTCTATCTATGCCTTTCATTATTCTGTAAGATTCAATGAGGTCCCCCCCTCAACCTTCTAAACTCCAGCGAGTACAGGCCCAGTGCCGTCAAACGCTCATCATAAGCCAACCCACTCAATCCTGGGATCATTTTTGTAAACCTCCTCTGGACCCTCTCCAGAGCCAGCACATCCTTCCTCAGATACGGGGTCCATATTTGCTCACAGTACTCCAAATGTGGCCCGACCAGTGCCTTATAAAGCCTCAGCATTACATCTCTGTTCTTGTATTCACATCCTCTTGATATAAATGCTAGCATTGAACTTGCCTTCCTTACTACTGATTCATTGCTCTCCAGGAATCCTCTGGAATTAATCCATGACTAATCTAATTATGTATAAAATAATTATCCAGAGTCATAGAATGATGCAGCGTGGAAACAAGCCCCGCGGCACAACTTGCCCACACCGACCAACATTTCCCATCTTCATTAGTTCCACCTGCCTGCGTTTTGCCCATTTTCCTCTAAACCTGTCCTCTCCATGTACCTGTCTAAATTTTTTTTAAACGTTGTGATAGGCCCAGCCTCAACTACCTCCTCCGGCAGATCGTTCCATACACCCACCACCCTTTGTGTGAAAAAGTTACCCTTCAGGCTCCTATTAAATCTTCGCCCCCCCCCCCACCCCCCACCCTCACCCCCCCTCACCTTAAACTATGTCCTATGCGCTTTTTGTTTTTTTCCTTTTTTTCTCTTTTTTTAACTTATTTATTTCATCCTTCTCCCAGTCTCTCTTCTCCCAGTATCCCAAGTTTACTCCCAACTTGCCTCCATACGCGGGTCTGTCAAAAATGAGCAACAAGGTTCTTCCAAACTCAAGGGCTTGCTTCATGGTTCTGATCCCACGGCATATGAATATTGGGCGGCAATGTGGCGCAGCGGTAGAGTTGCTTCCTTACAGCGCCGGGGTCCCGGGTTCGGTCCTGACTACGGGTGCTCTCTGTAGGGGGTTTGTAGATTCTCCCCTGTGACAGCATGGACTTCTCTCCGGGCACTCCGGTTTCAATAGACAATAGACAATAGGTGCATGAGTAGGCCATTCGGCCCTTCGAGCCAGCACCGCCATTCAATGTGATCCTGGCTGATCATCCCCAATCAGTACCCTGTTCCTGCCTTCTCCCCATATCCCCTTGACTCCGCTATCTTTAAGAGCCCTATCTAGCTCTCTCTTAAAAGCATCCAGACAACCGGCCTCCACCGCCCTCTGAGGCAGAGAATTCCACAGACTCACCACTCTCTGTGAGATAAAGTGTTTCCTCGTCTCCGTTCTAAATGGCTTACTCCTTATTCTTAAACTGTGGCCCCTGGTTCTGGACTCCCCCAACATCGGGAACATGTTTCCTGCCTCTAGCGTGTCCAAGCCCTTAACAATCTTATATGTTTCAATATGTTTCGTCCCACACTCCAAACACGTACGGGTTTGTAGGTTAATTGCTCACTATAAATTGTGTGGGATAGAGCTAGTGTTCGGGGTAAACATTGGTCAGCGTGAACTCTTTGGGCTGAGCGGCTTCCTTCATGCTGTATCACTAAACTAACAAACTAATCTAAACTAATTCAACTGCGTCGTTCGCTACAGAATATACATACATTAAATTGGAAGCAAGCTGTTAAGTTGGAAAGGTGTGCAGACGAGAGTCACCAGGATGTTACCTGGGATTGCAGGCTCGCGTTTCCTCCCACATTCCAAAGGCGGGCGGGTTTGTAGGTTAATTGGCTTCAGCGAATTGTCCCCAGAGTGTAGGATAGAGTTCGCGTACGCGGTGATTGTTGGTCAGCGCGGACTCGGACTCGGGCTCGGGCTCGGGCCGAAGGGCTGTATCTCTCAACTAAACTAAGATGAAACTGGTTAAGATGTTTAAGAAGATGCAGGATTCTGTTCTACTCCACCGCACTGGGCCTCTCTTTGGTCTAAACCAGCATTTGCAGTTCCTTACTACACATTTCAACCTCCAAACCTGCACGTCTTTGGAGTGCGAGGGGAAATCGGAGCACCCGGAGAAAACCCACGCAGGTCACGGGGAGAACGTACAAACTCCGTACGGACAGCGGCCGTAGTCGGGATCGAACCCGGGGCTCCGGCGCTGTGAGGCAGCAACTCTGCCGCTGCGCCACCGTGCCGACCCAAATTGGTCTTGGCTTCATATTTGGCATGGACATTGTGGGCCGAATGGCCTGTTCTTGCGCCGTGCTGTTGTGTGCTCCATGTTCCCTGTCCTTGTGAGCGGGTCACTCAGCCCCAGGGTAAGCGGACAAAGTTGGCCTGAACGATGATATTGGATGACGGGGGGGGGCGGGATATAGATCGTGTGCCTTCTTCAAAATGTCCAGGGGGTAAACGGCAGAAGCTGGTCTAAAGCAAAGACAGACACAAAATGCTGGAGTAACTCAGCGGGTCAGGCAGCATCTCTGGAGAATAGGCGACGTTTCGGGTCGAGGCCCTTCTTCAGACTGAGAGTCAGGGAGAGGGGAACGGGAGATATAGACGGCACAAACAGTAGGACAAATGAACGGAAGATATCCAGAAAGCCACGATGATCGAGGAAATGTGGAGCCCACAATGGGCCATTGTCTGCCCATATTATCGGGACGCCTCCCAGCACGGTTTGGGAACAGGTCCAGCCAAGACCGCCAGAAATTGCAGCGAATTGTGGACGCAGCCCAGACCGTCGCACACCCTAACCTCCCCTTCCATTGACTCCATCTACACCTCACGCTGCCTCAGGCAAGGCCAGCAGCATATTCAAGGACAAGTCTCACCCCGGTCACCCCCTCCCCCCATCAGGCAAGAGGTACAGAAGTGTGAAATCGCACACCTCCAGATTCAGGGGCAGTTTCTTCCCAGCTGTTATCAGGCAACTGAACCGTCCCATCACCAACTAGAGAGCGGTCCTGAACTACTATCTACCTCATTGGAGACCCTTGCACTATCTTTGGTCAGACACTAGTGTCTCTACCTTGCACTAAACGTTATTCCCCTATCATGTATCCATCCACTGTGAACGGCTCGGTAGTAATCATGTATCATGCACGCCACAAAAGCTTTTCACTGGCCACGTGACCATAAGCTAAACTCAACTGTAAGGTAGGCAATAATGGGTTAATACAGACAGTGGAACTCAACAGGATGAGGGTAAAGCTGGAACAGCGACTAGGATAGGGGACACACGGACAGCCATTGATCAGTTCAGAGTGAAATCCATCAGAGCTTAGTTTAGTTTAAAGATACGGTGCGGAAACGGCCCCTTCGGCCCACCGAGTCCGCGCCGACCAGCAATCCCCGCACAATCCCACTATCTTACACACACCAGCGTCAATTTTACATTTAAGACAAGCCAATTAAACAATAGACAATAGACAATAGGTGCAGGAGTAGGCCATTCGGCCCTTCAATTCCACACTCACAACTCTCTGTATGGAAAAAGTAGGCCATTCGGCCCTTCAAGCCAGATCATGGCCGATTAGTACCGCGTTCCAGCTTTCTCCCCATATCCCTTGATTCCGTTAGCCCGAAGAGCCGTATCTAACTCTCTCTTGAAAACATCGTGAATCGGCCTCCACTGCCTTCAGTGGTAGAGAATTCCACAGATTCACAACTCTCTGGGTGAAAAAGTCTTTCCTCATCTCAGTCCTAAATGGCCGACCCCTTATTCTTAAACTGTGTGACCCCCTGGTTGTGGACTCCCCCCAACATGGTGAACAAACGCTCGTCGTAGGTTAACCCACTGATCCCTGGCATCATTGTTGTAAATCTGCTGGGTCCTCATTTTTTTTTTTTGTTAATCAAAAAATTAATTCAATTATTAAAAATAATATTTACAACACAATAAAACAAACCAGAAGTCACCACCATGATACAAGACAAACACATTTTATAAATAAACTACTATACAACTACGTAACACTCCTTGTCAAGGATGCATTCCACCCCCCCACTCCCCCCACCCCCCCAACCCCCACCCCCCCCCACCGGGACTGTCATATGCTGAGAGAATGGAGCAGCTGGGCTTGTACACTCTGGAGTTTAGAAGGATGAGAGGGTATCTCATTTAAACATATAAGATTGTTAAGGGCTTGGACACGCTAGAGGCAGGAAACATGTTCCCGATGTTGGGGGAGTCCAGAACCAGGGGCCACAAGTTTAAGAATAAAGGGTAAGCCATTTAGAACGGAGACGAGGAAACACTTTTACTCACAGAGAGTGGTGAGTGTGGAATTCTCTGCCTCAGAGGGCGGTGGAGGCCGGTTCTCTGGATGCTTTCAAGAGAGAGCTAGATAGGGCTCTTAAAAATAGCGGAGTCAGGGGATATGGGGAGAAGGCAGGAATGGGGTACTGATTGGGGATGATCAGCCATGATCACATTGAATGGCGGTGCTGGCTCGAAGGGCCGAATGGCCTACTCCTGCACCTATTGCCTATTGTCTATTGTCACCCGGGCGCGGACGTAACCCCGGGAAAAGGGGCGGGCAGCCGGCCCGGGCAGACTGGCTCGTGATTGTCAGGGTGGGCCCGCAGCAAGGTCGAGGCCGGGGGTGGGGGTGGGGGGGGGAGGGTGGAGGGGTTAAATTTCACAGCGGTCATCACCAGATTCCAGGTTGACGCGGTGGTGACCTGAACATCACAGAGCTCTGCACCGACACGCAGCGCCGAAGCTGCAGCCCTTCAGGACAATACTTAGTGGGATTAGAACGTTCACGGATTAACGCAAAGTGATGGGTGAGCACACTTTTGACCCACCACCCCTGCCCTCTCCATCCCTGCCCCTCCACCTCACACCAGTCTGGACACCTTTCATTGCCGCGGACTGGCAGTGGAGGCCGAGCCATTGACTATTTTTAAAGCAGAGTTTGACAGATTCTCGATTAGTACGGGTGTCAGGGGTTATGGGGAGAAGGCAGGAGAATGGGGTTGAGAGGGAGAGATAGATCAGTCGTGATTGAATGGCAGTTTAGACTCAATGGGCCGAATGGCCTTATTCTGCTCCAATGAATTATGAACTTTAGTTACAGGTTTAGCTTTAGAGATTGGGCGGCACGGTGGCGCAGCGGTAGAGTTACTGCCTCACAGCGCCAGGGACTGTGGTTCGATCCCGACAACGGGTGCTGTCTGTACGGAGTTTGTACGTTCTCCCCGTGACCGCGTGGGTTTTCTCAGGGTGCTCCTGGTTTCCTCCCACACTGCAAAGACGAGCAGGCTCGTAGCATGATAGGCTTTTGACAATAGACAATAGGTGCAGGAGTAGGCCATTCGGCCCTTCGAGCCAGCACCGCCATTCAATGTGATCATGGCTGATCATCCCCAATCAGTACCCCGTTCCTGCCTTCTCCCCATTTCCCCTGACTCCGCTATCTTCAAGAACCCTATCTAGCTCTCTCATGAAAGTATCCAGAGAACCGGCCTCCACCGCCCTCTGAGGCAGAGAATTCCACAGACCCACAAATCCGTATATTATCCCCAGCTTATGGCGATCGCCGGTCGGCGTAGACTCGGTGGGCCAAAGCGCCTGTTTCTACGCTAAATCTCTAAAGGACAGCGTGGAAACAGGCTCTTCAGCCCAACGAGTCCGTGCCAACCAGCGATCACTCGTACTCACGTTCTATCCTATACCATAGGGACAATTTACAGAGTCCAATTAGAGATTGTGTCCCTTGAGAACAATGAGTGGACTCTTAAGCCCCTGTCCCACTTAGGCAATTTTTTCTGGCGACTACAGGCGACTAGGCAGTCGCCACATGGTCGCGGAGTGACGCCTGTATGAGTCGTCTCCTCAAGTCGCCTAAAGAGTCGTAATGTTTTTCTTGTCGCCGCTGGATTTTGAAATGTTGAAAACTTTTCGGCGACTGTGGGCTTGACGTAGCTTGTCTTCCCCTGACGTAGGTGCTGTCGTAGGTTGTCGCCAGGATGATGCAGGTTGTCGCCAGGTGACGTTGGTTGTCGCCGGGTGCCGACTTCGGTGAATTCCATTGGCGACCACCTACGTCAACTGCCGTCAACCGGCGACAGGTACCGGAGTCAAGAGAAGTCTTCAGTTGTCTTCAGTTGTCACCGATAGGGTCGTAGCTTGTCGCGGTTGGACGTAGGTTGACTTCGGTTGTCGCCCGTGTGGTCGTAGGTTGTCGTAGGTGTGATCGCAGGTGGACGTCCCAATGGGTCGCCAGTTGTCAGTAGCTTGTCGCAGACATTGTCGTGGGGGGGGTCAGTCGCCGCTTTTTCTGCGACCTCATCATCTACGGTCACTGGAAACGAGTACGACTGTCCTCTCATGGAGGACGCCTGTGCGTGACTTTGTTTAACGTGGGGAGACTGGTGCACAGACAGCCACCCCACGTGGGGTCCTTGACAGATCTGGGTCAGGATCCAGTGGCATGGAGTCCAAGACGACCGGAGACCCTTTTCTGCTGCAGTCTTCATCCGCCTTCCCAGCCGTTGTGACGCTCCACTGAGGTCAGCCATCGTCCTCCGCCTGTTCCACCATTGAGGTCTTGGTTGGATTGCTCTTTGTCAGAGACCTCCCCCTCGACCTTACCACCATGGGTGGCCCTACCAGGAGCATCGCTCCAGACGGCATCGCTCTCAGGATCTCAGATCCACACAAGCTTCTCCACCACGACATGGTGACAATCCACGGAGACCTGTGAGATCTGCGACCTGCTACTCTATATCCTTGTGTTGCCCCTTCAGTTTCATTTTAGTTCAGCTTAATGTAGTTTACAGACACAGCGTGGAATGAGGCTCTTCGGTCCACGCCGACCAGCAATCAGCCCGTACACTAGTTCTCACCTCGATGGTAGGGACAATTTGTAGAGGTCAATTAATGAGGGGAATAGATCGGGTAGATGCACAGATTCTCTTGCCCAGAGTAGGGGAATCGAGGACCAGAGGACATAGGTGTAAGGTGCAGGGGGAAAGATTTAATAGGAATATGAGGGGTAGCTTTTTCACACAAAGGGTGGTTAGTGTATGGAACGAGCTGCCAAAGGAGGTAGTTGAGGCAGGGACTATCCCAATGTTTCAGAAATGAGCAGACAGGTAGATAGACACAAAATGCTGGAGTAACTCAGCGGGACAGGCAGCATCTCTGGATAGAAGGAATGGGTGACGTTTCAGGTCGAGACCCTTCTTCAGACTGCTTTGACAGTTAGACATGTACATGGATAGGACAGGTTTGGAGGGATATGGACAAAACGCGGGCAGGTGGGGCTAGCGTAGGTGGGACATGTTGGCCGGTGTGGGCAAGTTGGGCCAAAGGGCCTGTTTCCACACTGTGACTCTATGACTCTGTGACACTAATTAACGTACAAACCTGCACATCTTTGGAGCGCGGGAGGAAACCGGAGCACCCGGAGAAATCCCACGCAGGTCACGGGGAGAAGGTACAAATAGCTGCGTACAGACAGCTCCTGAGGTCATGCCTCTTCAGCTGCCTGCCCCTTTTCTGGGGTTACGTCCATGCCCGCGTGTCCCTGGAGAGGGAACACGCGGTGTCCACGGGGACTCTGGAGGCCTTCCGTGAACGCCGGTCACCGCGGGAGGTCGAATGTATTGTTGATAAAAATGTTACTATTTTAATATGATTTAACTTGGTTTGTAAAATGTCAATATAGGCATTCTTTGATCGTGTTACTACTTGGTATTTTTGTTTGTTCTGAATAAAAGCATTCTGTATGATAAAATAAAAAAAAAAAGAGGTCTTGCCTCTGGCGCTGCAAGGCGGCAACTCTACCACTGCGCCACCGTGCTACCTCACCTGCTTTCATTCAGTTCGTAGACAAAAGAGCTGGAGAAACTCAGCGGGTGAGGCAGCATCTATGGAGCGAAGGAAATAGGCAACGTTTCGGGCCGAAACCCTTCTTCAGACCATTCGGTTCGTACCTTGCTGGAGGATTTTGCCGAAGTATTTATTGTGGATGGTGCAGTTCCACCGGCGGCTGCGGAACTGGTACTGGCATTCCCTCACCCCCAGGCGGGCGCCCTTGGCCACCTCGTTCACAATCTCCGGCTCCGTCTGGCAAAGCTCGGCCTGCTTGCCGGCCAACCTCTTGGTCTTACGGCAGATGCTGTTCGGGTCCATCACCAGGGGACTCCCCACTGCCCTGCACAGAGTCAACCACAAGGCAATCAATGAATGAATGAATTCATACGTTTATTGGCCAAGTACATTCACACACGAGGAATTTGCTCAACGGAGCGGCCTTTAGTTTAGTTTACGAAATGCGTCGGAAGGAACTGCAGATGTTGGTTTAAACCGAAGATGGACACAAAAAGCTGGAGTAACACAGCAGGAGTAAAGGGCCTGTCCCACCTTCACGACCTAATTCACGACCTCTGCCGAGTTTGCCCTTGGCTCATACTCGCAGCATGGTCGTCACGAGGTCGTAGGAAGGTCGTGATGCTAGTCGTAGGTACTTGTGGCATCAAGTAGGTCGGGGCGTTTTTTCAACATGATGAAAAATGTCCAGGAGTAAAAAAGGTCGTGAATTAGGTCGTGAAAGTGGGACAGGCCCTTAACGCGGTCCAGAACCAATGGCCACAATTTAAGAATAAGGGGTAAGCCATTTAGAACGGTGATGAGGAAAAACCTTTTCACCCAGAGGGTTGTGAATCTGTGGAATTCTCCGCCTCAGAGGGCAGCGGAGGCCAATTCTCTGGATGCTTTCAAGAGAGAGCTAGATAGGGCTCTTAAAGATAGCAGAGTAAGGGGATATGGGGAGAAGGCAGGAACGGGGTACTGATTGTGGATGATCAGCCATGATCACAGAGAATGGTGGTGCTGGCTCGAAGGGCAGAATGGCCTACACATGCACCTATTGTCTATTGTCTATTGACAGGCAGCATCTCTGGAGAGAAGGAATGGGTGACGTTTTGGGTCGAGAAGAAGGGTCTCGACCCGAAACATCACCCCATTCCTTCTCTCCAGAGATACTGCCTGTCCCGCTGACTTACTCCAGCATTTTGTGTCTATCTTTAGTTTAGTTTAGTTTAGAGATACAGCACGGAAACAGGCTCTTCAGCCCACCGAATCCGCGCCGACCAGCGATCCCCGCACACTAACACTATCCTATGCACACGAGGGACAATTTTACATTCACACCAAGGCAATTAACCTACAAACCTGCACGTCTTTGGAGTGTGGGAGAAAACCGAAGATCTCGGAGAAAACCCACGCAGGTCACGGGGAGAACGTACAAACTACGTACAGACAGCACCCGTGGTCGTGATCGAACCCGGGTCTCTGGCGCGGCAATCGCTGTAAGGCAGCAACTCTACCGCTGCACCACCGTGGCCACATTAAGAAGTTTATTATTGTCACCGAGCTTCATTGTTGCCTGCTATCCACTCAGCAGAAAAGATTATACATGATTACAATCAAGCCGTCCACAGTGTACAGATACAGGATAAAGGGAATAACGTTTAGTGCAAGATAACGTCCAGTAAAGTCCGATTAACTAGCGTCCGAAGATCTTCAATGAGGTAGATGGTAGGTCAGGACCGCGATCTAATTTAGTTTAGTTTAGTTTAGTTTATTGTCCTGTGAACAGTGAAAAGCTTTTTGTTGCGTGCTATCCAGTCAGCGGAAAGATGATACATGATTACAAACAAGCTGCCCACAGTGTACAGATACTGGACATAGAAACAAAATAGAAAATAGGTGGAGGAGTAGGCCATTCGGCCCTTCGAGCCTGCACCGCCATTCAATGTGATCATGGCTGATCATCCATCTCCGTATCCTGTACCTGCCTTCTCTCCATACCCCCTGATCCCTTTAGCCACAAGGGCCACATCTAACTCCTTCTTAAATATAGCCAATGAACTGGCCTCAACTACATTCTGTGGCAGAGAATTCCAGAGATTCACCACTCTCTGTGTACAAAGGGAATAACGTTTAGTGCAATATATAGTCCTATAAAGTCCGATTAAAGATAGTCCGAGGGTCTCCAATGAGGTGGATGGGAGGTCAGGACCGCTCTCTAGTTGGTGAGAGGACGGTTCAGTTGCCTGATAACAGCCGGGAAGAAAATGTCCCTGAATCTGGAGGGGTGCGTTTTCACACTTCTGTACCTCTTGCCTGATGGGATAGGGGAGGAGAGGCATTGACCGGGGTGAGACCCATCCACGATTATGCTGCCGGCCTTGCCGAGGCAGCGTGAGGTCTAAATGGAGTCAATGGAAGGGAGGTTGGTTTGTGTGACGGTCTGGGCTGCGTCCACAATTCGCTGCAATTTCTTGTGGCTCTTGGACGGAGCTGTTCCCAAACCGTGCTGCGATGCATCCCTGATAAAATGCTTTCCACGCTGCATCTGTAGAAGTTGGTGAGAGTTGGTGGGGGGGACATGCGGAACATCCTAAGGATGTAGAGGCATTGACGTGCTTTCTTGGGGAGATGCTGGTTTATGCCAGAGGGAGGCACAGAATGCAGGGGTAACTCAACAGGGCAGCATCTCTGGAGAATAGGTCTGAAGAATGGTCCAGATCTGAAATCACCTATCATAAGAAAACAGGTGCAAAAGTGGGCCATTCAGCCCATCAAGTCTATTTCACCATTCAAGCATGGCTGATCGACCTGTCCCTCTCAACCCCCTTCTCCTGCCTTCACCCCATGTTCTATCATTTTTTCTGCAGAGATGCTGGCTGACCCAGTGTGTTGCTCCAGTACTATGTGTCTATCTTTAAACGGGCTTTAGCTGTAGGATTATGATAGTCACATGGGCAGAGGTCCAGGGAAAAAACTTTCATTTGTGTGCTATCCTGTTCATGCTCTCTAAATAGGATGTTTCCACTAGTGGGAGAGTCTAGGACCAGAATAAATGGGCGTTCCTTTAGGAAGGAGGTGAGGAGGAATTTCTTTAGTCAGAGACTGGTGAATCTGTGGAATTATTTGCCACAGACAGCTGTGGAGGCCAAGTCAATGGAGATTATTAAGACAGAGATTGACAGATTCTTGATTAGTACGGGAGTCAGGGGTTATAAGGAGAAGGCAGGAGAATGGGGTTGAGAGGGAAAGATAGATCAGTCATGATTGAATGGCAGTTTAGACTCAATGGGCTGAATGGCCTTATTCTGCTCCTATGACATGAACTTACGTTTAGCTTTAGAGATTGGGCGGCACGGTGGCGCAGCAGTAGAGTTACTGCCTCACAGCGCCAGGGACTGGGGTTCGATCCTGACAACGGGTGCTGTCTGTACGGAGTTTGCACGTTCTCCCCGTGACCGCATGGGTTTTCTCCGGGTGCTCCGGTTTCCTCCCACACTGCAAAGTCGTGCAGGCTCGTAGCATGATAGGCGTTTGACAACAGACAATAGACAATAGGTGCAGGAGTAGGCCATATGGCCCTTCAAGCCAGCACCGCCATTCAATGTGATCCTATTACTTATGAACTTACGAGGATCAGATAATACCATACATAGGTAAAATCAATCGGATCTCTGGTACAAAAGGTTGAGAAAAAGGGAGATACAGAGTGCAGAATATGGTTCTCAGCGTTGAAACGCACCAGCTCCAGAGACAAATTAATTTGGATGATATTAAATCATTTACTTTCAGGATGATTTGATGATTTATCATGATTTGGAAAGCAGGATTTGAAATTCAAGATCAGTTCAGTTTAGTTTATTGTCACGTGCACCGAGGTACAGTGAAAAGCTTTTGTTGCACGCTAACCAGTCAACAGAAAGACAATACCTGATTACAATCGAGCCACTTACAGCTTATAGATACATAATAAGGGACTAAGGTTTAATGCAAGGTAAAGCCAGCAAAGCTATTCCGAGGGTCTCCAATGAGGTAGATAGTATTTCAAAAATAGTTCAGTACAGTTAGAATTTGTAAATGTTGTGATTCAGTAACGTTGGAATTAAGATCATCTCTGACCCCTCTCACCCTGGCCACAAACTCTTTGAATCACTTCCCTCTGGAAGGCGACTCCGGACTATCAAAGCCGCCACAGCCAGACATAAAAACAGCTTTTTTTCCAGGAGTAGTAGCTCTAATCAATAACCAAAAATCTGTAGCCTCCTTTTGCTCTGGTTTTTATTTAATTCACATGTTTAATAGATAATGTCTTATTATTAATGTTTAATCTTTAATGTGTCATTCCTAACTGTCACTGTATGTCATGTTGTCACTTGCGGGTGGAGCACCAAGGCAAATTCCTTGTATGTGAATACTTGGCCAATAAACTTATTCATTCATTCAAGTAGATTTTACATGTGTACAGTTTGGAATGAATTATGAAGGTTATTATTGGAGAAGAGTTTTAGGTTTGTTGCGAACATTTTGTTAGACTAATTTTGAGTTGGAAAAATTGGACTCAGAACAAAATGGGGTTTGCGATAATTGGAGTAGAAATGATGAAGGATCAGTCAGATCTGGGATGTGGGCATCATAACTTTGCCGACATTTATTGCTTAGAATTTACAGATACAGGGTGGAAACAGGCCCTTCAGCCCACTGAGTCTGTGCCGACACGTGATCACCCCATACACCAGCACTATCTCCGACTAGGGACAATTTATAATTTTACCAAAGCCAATTAACCAACAAACCTGCAGGAAGGAACTTACAGATGCTGGTTTAAACCGATGATAGACACAAAATGCTGGAGTAACTCAGCGGGACAGGCAGCATCTCTGGATAGAAGGAATAGGTGACGATTTGGGTCGAGACGTCTGCAGAAGGGTCTCGACCCGAAACGTCACCCATTCCTTCCAACCAGAGATGCTGCCTGTCCCGCTGAGTTGCGCCAGCATTTTGAGTCAAACCAAAGTTCTCCACCTTAACCATGTGTTTTTTTTCCGGGATCTCCGGTTTCCTCCCACATTCCTAAGGCGAACAGGTTTGTAGGCTACAGGTAGACACTAAATGCTGGAATGTTGGGAAGGAAACCGAAGATCTCGGAGAAAACCCACGCAGGTCAATGGGAGAACGTACAAAGTCCGTACAGACAGCACCCGTAGCCAGGTGCGAGCCCGGACCTCTGGCGCTGGGAGGCAGCAACTCTACCACTGCGCCACCGTGATGTTCCCCAACGGGATAGAGCTGGAGGGTCGGAGTGGAGACATTTAGACAATCGTGGATCTGAAATTCAGGAGGTTCTGGGATTTGTTGGGTGCGTGGAAGGGTTGCTTGAATTTAAATCAAATAAGGCCGTTTTTTTAAAATACATAGACATAATAAAATAAAAAGACAATATGAGTCAGGCGTGGAGCGGAGAAGATGTTATGGCATTGAGAGATTGGAAGATTGCCAATATGATACTCATTAGATGCAAAATCAGGTAACTGCAGGCTGGTGAGTCCTCAGTCTGTTATTGGAATAATGTTGGAATGAGATATGAAAATGTTATCACTTCTTCACACAGAGAGTTGTGAGTCGGTGGAATTCTCTGCCTCAGAGGGCGGTGGAGGCCAAATCTCTGGATACTTTCAAGAGAGAGCTAGATGGGGCTCTTAAAGATAGCGGAGTCAGGGGATATGGGGAGAAGACAGGAACGGGGTACTGATTGGGGATGATCAGCCATGATCAAATGGCTTGAAGGGCCGAATGGCCTACTCCTGCACCTATTGTCTATTGTCTATATATATAAACACCTGAATCCATCAATTACATCCCAGTCTATATCTCATTCCTAGTCATCCATTATTCTACACATATATCATCTGAGACACCGTTCGATTTCATTCTGTGTCTCATTTTCATGTCATGTTCATATGGTCATATGTCATAGGAGCAAAATTAGGCCATTCGGCCCATCAAGTCTACTCTGCCATTCAAACATGGCTGGTCTATCTTTCCCTTCTAACCCCATTCTCCTGTCTTCTCCCCATAACCCCTGACACCCGTACTAATCAAGAATTTATCTATCTCTGCCTTAAAAATATCCATTGACTTGGCCTCCACAGCCTTCTGTGGCAATGAGTTCCACAGATTCACCACCATCTGACTAAAGAAATTTCTCCTCATCTCCTTCCCAAAGGAACGTCCTTTAATTCTGAGGCTGTGACCTCTAGTCCTATACTCTCCCACGAGTGGAAACATCCTCTCCACATCCACTCTATCCAGGCCCTTCACTATTCAGTAAGTTTCCATGAGGTTCCCCTTCTATCCAAGATGGCTTTGAAGGTTTAGGAGGTTCAGCATGTCCCCCAACAACTCTCACCAACTTCTACAGACGTGCCGGAGAAAGCATTTTGATGCATCACAACATGGTTTGGGAACAGCTGCATTTAAGACCACAAGAAATTGCGGAGAATTGTGGACGCAGCCCAGACCATCACACAACCCAACCTCCCTTCCATTGACTCCATCTACACCTCACGTTACCTTGGCAAGGCCAGCAGCATAATCAAGGACCAGTCTCACCCTGGCCACTCCTTATTCTCCACTCCCCCATCGGGCAATAGGTACACAAGTGTGAAAACGCACACCTCCAGATTCAGGGACAGTTTCTTCCCGGCTGTTATCAGGCAACTGAACCATCCTACGAACAACTAGAAAGCGGTCCTGAGCTACCATCTACCTCATTGGTGACCCACGGACTATCTTTACTTCGACTTTACTGGACATTATTTTGCACTAAACATCATTCCCTTTATTCTATGCCTATCACATGATCTTATGACTGACTACACATTATTCCCTTTATCCTGTATCTGTACACTGTGAACGACTTATAACCATATAACCATATAACAATTACAGCACGGAAACAGGCCATCTCGGCCCATCTAGTCCATGCCAAACACTTCCTCTCACCTAGTCCCATCTACCTGCACTCAGACCATAACCCTCCATTCCTTTCCCGTCCATATACCTATCCAATCTATTTTTAAATGATAAATCGAACCTGCCTCCACCACTTCCACTGGAAGCTCATTCCACACAGCTACCACTGTCTGAGTGAAGAAGTTCCCCCTCATGTTACCACGCAACAAAAAGCTTTTCCCAGTACCTCAGTACACTGACAATAAACTAAACTGTTAGACAATAGTAGACAATAGACAATAGGTGCAGGAGTAGGCCATTCGGCCCTTCGAGCCAGCACCGCCATTCAATGTGATCATGGCTGATCATCCCCAATCAGTACCCCGTTCCTGCCTTCTCCCCATATCCCCTGACTCCACTATCTTTAAGAGCCCTATCTAGCTCTCTCTTGAAAGTATCCAGAGAACCGGCCTCCACCGCCCTCTGAGGCAGAGAATTCCACAGACTCACAACTCTCCGTGTGAAAAAGTGTTTCCTCATCTCTGTTCTAAATGGCTTACCCCTTAAACTGTGGCCCCTGATTCTGGACTCCCCCAACATCGGGAACATGTTTCCTGCCTCTAGCTTTCCTGTCCAACCCCTTAACAATCTTATATGTTTCAATGAGATACCCTCTCATCCTTCTAAACTCCAGAGTGTACAAGCCCAGCCGCTCCATTCTCTCAGCATGTGACAGTCCCGCCATCCCGGGAATTAACCTTGTAAACCTGCGCTGCACTCCCTCAATAGCAAGAATTCCCAATTCGAGGAAGGACACTCTCGAAACCAAAGACAAAACTAAACAGACGCAGAGACGAGTCTGATCGGACAGCTTGCCGCGGGGTGGCTTTCACACCAAGTTTGGGGGGTCAAGGCCACGTTTTGGACCGTCCGTTCACCCTCCAGCCTATAGAGATCGCAGCCTGCAGCTCACCTCCGCGATTTCCCTTATTCTGCGCGCGCTCCATTGGAAATAGTTCGTCGGGTTCCATCCTGTAACTCATTCCCTGATCTGCCCGAACATTGCCACCCGTGGAATGTGCACCTTTGTGCGACTGTCACTTTCATTATCCTTTCACCGGTTGTCCCAGTTCTGTCTCTGTCACACTTCGCCCTCTGCCAAACACTTAGTAATGAAAAAAATGAAAGCAAACTGTTTTTTTGTAATTAACTCTGCTGGCACAAATGTATTACGCACCAATATCAAATAGCCAGCTCACCGCAGCGAGCTGAAATCTGATCTTTTTGCTCACGTCCATGAACCGTTCAGGCATTGCATAAGAACTACATGTTTGGATTACAAGCTCGTAACCAGCTACCGGGCACCTCCTGCTCCAGGTAAGCCTCGCTATTGTAACCCCCAGTGCCGAGACTCTGAGCAGCACAGCACAGCAACAGGCCCTTCGGCCCACAGTGCCCGTGCCGACCGTGATGCCAAGTTCAGAATTAAAGGGTGCTCTTTTAGAAAGGAGGTGAGGAGGTGTCAGATAAATAGATAAATAGATAAACAGACAATAGGCGCAGGAGTAGGCCATTCTGCCCTTCGAGCCAGCACCGCCATTCAATGTGATCATGGCTGATCATCCCCAATCAGTACCCCGTTCCTGCCTTCTCCCCATATCCCCTGACTCCGCTATCTTTAAGAGCCCGATCTAGCTCTCTCTTGAAAGTATCCAGAGAACCGGCCTCCACCGCCCTCTGCGGCAGAGAATTCCACGGACTCACAACTCTCTGTGTGAAAAAGTGTTTCCTCGTCTCCAGTCTAAATGGCCGACCCCTTATTCTTAAACTGTGGCCCCTGGTTCTGGACTCCCCCAACATCGGGAACATGTTTCCCGCCTCTAGCGTGTCAAAACCCTTAATAATCTTTATATTTTTCAATAAGAAACATATCCCACTGTTTTCATCCACTCCCCTACACATTAGGGGACAAATTACAGAAGTCAATTAACTTACAAAGCTTGCTGGGCACAGCTTTTCAGCGAGAGGGGCAAAAGGAGATGCGTGGGACAAAGGGTAGCGAGTGCCTGCATCACACTGCTGGGGGTGGTTGTTATGGAGGCAGATACCATAGTGGCGTTTATGGGGCTTTTGGCTAGGTACATGGATATGCAGTGAAAGGAGGGATATGGATTTTGTGCAGGCAGGTAAGAGTTGGTCTTGGCATCAGGACCAGCACAGACATCGTGGGCTGAAGGGCCTGCTGCCGTTCTGTGTTCTGTGCTTACAAACCTTTGGGATGTGAGATGAAACCGGAGCACCCGGAGGAAACTCCACACAGACAGCGTGCGTAGTCAGGATCGAACCCGGGTCGCCAAGAGTTGTACTTTAGTACTATGGAGATACAGCGCGGAAACAGCCCCTTCGGCCCACCGAGTCCGTGCCGACCAAGTCAGTGGATATTTATAAGGCAGAGATAGACAGATTCTTGATTAGTGCGGGTGTCAGAGGTTATGGGGAGAAGGGAGGAGAATGGGGTTAGGAGGGAGAGATAGATCAGCCATGATTGAATGGTGGAGAAGACTTGACAGGCCGAATGGCCTAATTCTACTCCTATTCCTTATGACTTTGTGGCCTTATGACCTTATGAGTAATTTCTTTAGTCAGAGGGTAGTTAATCTGTGGAACTCATTGCCACAGAGGGCTGTGGAGGCCAAGTCAGTGGATATTTTTAAGGCAGAGATAGACAAATTCTTGATTAGAACGGATGTCAAGGGTTGTCGGGAGAAGGCAGGAAAATGGGATTAGGAGGCAGAGATCAGCCATGATTGAATGGCGGAGTGGACTCGATGGGCCGAATGGCCTAATTCTACTCCTATAACCTGTGAACTTGTGAACTAATCTGCCCTGCCTGCACGTGACCCATATCGCTCCATTCTTTAGTTTTTAATTTTTAGAGATACAGCACAGAAATAGTCCCTTCGGCCCACCGCACCAACCAGCGATCCCCGCATATTAACACT
Organism: Malacoraja senta; assembly: GCA_038087875.1. Lineage (NCBI taxonomy): Eukaryota > Metazoa > Chordata > Chondrichthyes > Rajiformes > Rajidae > Malacoraja > Malacoraja senta. The sequence continues at coordinate 53,294 of JAXLNO010004936.1, forward strand.
ATCTGACACACACTAGGGACAAATTACAAGTTTAATAAAGCCAATTAACCTACAAACGTGTACGTCTTTGGAGTGTGGGTGGAAACGGAAGATCTTGGAAAAAACCCACGCAGGTCACGGGGAGATCGTACAAACTCCGTACAGACAGCACCCGTAGTCGGGATCGAGCCCGGGTCTCTGCCGCTGTGAGACAGCAACGCGGTAGAGTTGCTGTCTTTCAGCGCCAGGTACCCAGGTTGCCGGGTGCTGTCTGTATGGAGTTTGTACGTTCTCCCCGTGACCTGTGTGGGTTTTCTCCAGGTGCTCCGGTTTCCTCCCACCCAACCTTCCACACAGTCTGCAACTCCACTCAATGTCAAAATGCATTAAAATAGGAACTGCAGATGCTGGTTTACACCAAAGATAGACACATGGAAGCTGGTGTAACTCAGCGGGTCAGACAGCATCTCCGGAGAAAAGGAATAGGTGACGTTTCTTCTGAAGAAGGGTCTCGAACCGAAACGTCAACTATTCCTTTTCTCCAGAGATGCTGCCTGACCCGCTGTTACTCCAGCTTTTTGAGTCTACGGTTTCAAGAGTCAAGAGTCAAGAGAGTTTTATTGTCTTATGTCCCAGATAGAACAATGAAATTCTTACTTGCAGCAGCACAACAGAATATGTAAACATAGTACACTGTAAACAATATGATAAACGAGAGTGGGAAGAGCCTGTCCCACTTGGGCATCATTTGCGCGTCACGCAGATGGCACGCGAAGATTTTGTGCATCCCAAAATCCTAAATGATGTTGCGTAAATGACGCGCAAATGACACCCGTGGGACAGGCCCTTAAGAGAAAGAGTTGTTTTTTTCCACGTTTTTAGGGATTTTTGAACATTTTCATAAATAACTCGAGAAATAATGCATGAATTTTATTAGATAAGGTGATTTTTGATTTCATGGGATAAATCTCTACCGGAATATGTAATTCTTTTACCGTTAGCGAGTCGTTTCTTCGAGTAGATGTGATCGCACACAAACACACACACACACACACACACATCCAAGATCAGAGTTTTATAGTTATAAGGATACAAACATGCATACTCAAACAAACAGTATCAGCTGTTCCTTCCTACTTATTTATTGGTATTGGTATTAGTTTGTTTTTGTCATGTGTACCGAGATACAGAGAGGAACTTTTGTCCGCGCGCTATACATTCAAATCAGATAATACCAGATAATACTACACATGGGTACAATCTCGGACAAAGAATATACTTTCCCAGTCTTGTAGCGTGCCGGTCCCAGAGAAAAAATCCCAAACGTGTAATGCGTCAGGTGAGTTTATCGGGACTGGACACCAGCTCAGTTCAGTTTAGTCTATTGTCATGTGTACCGAGGTACAGTGAAAAGCTTTTGTTGTGTGCTAACCAGCCAGCGGAAAGACAAAGATGGTTTACAGTGTATAGATACATGATAAGGGAATAACGTTTAGTGCAAGGTAAAGCCAGCAAAGTCCGATCAAAGAGAGGAGTATGAAGATCATAGTTAAAGTAAGAAATGTTGCTGCGGGAGTAGAGATTTAAGAGTTCGGAGTGATGTGACTGTAGATCTGTTTTTAGTTTAGTTTAGAGATACAGCGCCGAAACAGGCCCTTCGGCCCACCGGGTCCGCGCCGACCAGCGATCCCCGCTCATTAACACCATCCTAACCACACTAGGGACAATTTACACTTATACCAAGCCAATTAACCTACAAACCTGTACGCCTTTGGAGGGTGGGAGGAAACCGAACATCCCGGAGAAAATCCACGCGGTCACGGGAAGAACGTGCAAACTTCGTACAGACAGCACCCGTAGTCAGGATCAAACCTGGGTCTAAGCGCTGTAAGGCAGCAACTCTAACACTGCACCACAGATACATGATAAGGGAATAACATTTATTGCAAGACGAAGCCAGAAAAGTCCAATCAAAGATACCCAGAGGGTCACCAATGAGGTGGACAGTAGTTCAGCACTTTTGTCCTCTATCTCTACACTGTGAATGGCTCGATTGTAATCATGTATTGTCTTTCCGCTGACTGGCCGATGAAAGGTTAAAGATAGTCTGAAGGTCTCAAATGAGTAGTTCAAGACTGCTCTGCTCTCTGGTTGATGGTAGGATGGTTCAGTTGCCTGATAACAGCTGGGAAGAAACTGTCCCTGAATCTGGAGGTGTGCGTTTTCACACTTCTGTATCTCTTGCCTGATGGGAGAGGGGGAGAAGAGGGAGTGGCCGGGGTGAGACTGGTCCTTGATTATGCTGCTGGCCTTGCCGAGGCAGCGTGAGGTGTAGATGGAGGCGATGGAAGGGAGTTTGGTTTTGTACGACGGTCTGGGCTGCGTCCACAACTCTCTGCAATTTTGTGCGGTCTTGGACGAAGCTGTTCCCGAACTGCTTTTAAAGTTGTCTACAGCACTTCCGTAGACACTGGTGAGGGTTGTTGAGGACATTGCAAAATTCCTAAGCCTTCTAAGGCTTAGCGGACCCCTAGCCCATCTAGTCCTCTCATGATCTTGTCCGCCTGCATAAGATCACCCTCATACCCCAGGCCAGCAACATAATCAAGGACCAGTCTCACCCCGGCCACTCCCTCTTCTCCCCTCTCCCATCAGGCAAGAGATACAGAAGTGTGAAAACGCACACCTCCAGATTCAGGACAGTTTCTTCCCAGCTGTTATCAGGCTCCAAATCAACACTCACTAAAATCAACAACCCCACTCTCACTATCGACGGCACCACTGTCTCCCCATCTCCTCAGGCACGCAACCTTGGCGTGATCCTTGACTCAACCCTCTCCCTTGAGCCTCACATCCGCCATGTTGTCAAAACATCATTTTTTTCACCTCCGCAACATTGCAAAAATCAGATCGTCTCTCACACCCCCCGCTGCTGAAAGACTCATCCATGCCTTCATCTCCCTCCCGACTGGACTACTGTAACTCTCTTCTTTTCGGAATCAATTCCAGCAGCATCAAACGACTCCAACTGGTCCAGAATGCAGCCGCCCGACTCATTACCCACAACCAACTCCTGGCACCACATCACCCCAGTTCTCAAAGAACTTCACTGGCTTCCCATTTCCCACCGGATCACCTACAAAATCCTGGTCCTCACCTACAAAGCCCTCAACAACCTGGCCCCCCCTTATCTCATTGACCTCCTCTCCCCCTACCAACCCTCACGGTCCCTCAGATCCACATCAGCTGGTCTCCTCTCCACTCCGAATTCAAACCTCTGCACTTTTGGAGGCAGAGCCTTCTCCAGGGCAGCTCCCAGGCTCTGGAATTCCCTCCCACAACCGGTCCGAAATTCTGAGTCCCTCACCATCTTCCAGTCCCGCCTCAAGACCCATCTCTTCACCTCTGCATACCCTTAGTCCCATGTTCCCCTCCCCTCTGTCTTACTGCTCTATTTTGTTTTGTTTATTCCTGACTCTCAATTGTAAAGCGATTTTGAGTCCTGAAAAGCGCTATATAAAATAAATCTATTATTATTATTATTAGAAGTGTGAAAACGCACACCTCCAGATTCAGGGACAGTTTCTTCCCAGCTGTTATCAGGCAACTGAACCATCCCACCAACAACTAGAGAGCGGTCTGAAGAAGGGTTTCGGCCCGAAACGTTGCCTATTTCCTTCGCTCCATAGATGCTGCTGCACCCGCTGAGTTTCTCCAGCATTTTTGTGTACCTTTGAGCTACTATCTACCTCACTGGAGACCCTCGGATTATCTTTGATCAGACTTTGTCTTGCACTGAAAACATTATACACGTTATTCCCTTCATCATGTTTCTGAACACTGTGGATGGCTCGCTTGTAATCATGTATTGTCTTTCTGCTGACTGGTTAGCACGCAACAAAAGCTTTTCACCTCGGCACACGTAACAATAAACTCAACTCAACTCAAGGAAATAGAGGCGTTGATGTGCTTTATTGGCCATTGCTTCGATGTGGCTGGTCCAGAACAAGACAGCACTCACTGGGAGCAGGTCAGAAGATTCCACATCATAGAGGTGTTTAAGAAGGAACTGCAGATGCTGGAAAATCGAAGGTAGACAAAAGTGCTGGAGGAACTCAGCGGGTGCAGCAGCATCTATGGAGCGAAGGAAATAGGCAACGTTTCGGGCCGAAACGTTGCCTATTTCCTTCGCTCCGTAGATGCTGCTGCACCCGCTGAGTTTCTCCAGTACTTTTGTCTACCCACATCATAGAGGTATGATCGGAGGACAGAATACAACTCACCGCCTTTGTGATTCCAGCTCAACAAGCCAGCATCATCAGAGACCCACACCACCCTGGCCACGCTCTCATTTCACCCCTGCTACTGGGAAGAAGGTACAGGAGCCTGAAAACTGTAACGTCCAGGTTCAGGAACAGCTTCTTCCCTACAGCCATCAGGCTATTAAACATGACAACCTCAAATAAGCTCTGGACTTCAAAGGCTATTATTATTATTGCAATATTATTGTTTGTTTTCTATGTGTACGTATGTGTGCGTGTGTGTATATATATATGTATATATATATTATATATATATATACATATACTGTAAGATAGATACAAAATCTTAAGTAATCTGGAGTAACTCAGCGGGACAGGCAGCATCTTTGGAGAGAAGGAGTGGGTGACGTTTCGGGTCGAGACCCTTATTCAGACCTGACGTTTTGAGTCATGTGTCTTGGAAAGCGCACACCTCCAGATTCAGGTACAGTTTCTTCCCAGTTGTTATCAGGCAACTGTACCATCCTACCACAGCCAGAGAACAGCCCTGATCTATTACCTACCTCAGGAGGGACCCTCGGACTATCGTTGATCAGACTTTACTGGCTTTGCATGGCACTAAACATTATTCCCTTATATCATGTAACCGTGTATAGGCTCTCCGCTGACTGGTTAGCACGCAACAAAAGATTTTCACTGCACCTCGGCACACGTGACATGAATCTAAAATAAGATAAAACTGAACTAAGCATTAATTGACACAGCTCTTTGTCAATCCCAGAAGATGCCCCTTGTTAACGTTTTACTATGAAAGGTGCTATACAAATACAAGTTAGTTTTGATCGCACTGTAGCCTAATTACTATCACTGGTGGACAGTTTCCTAGTTCACAGTCATACAGCGTGGAAACAGGCGCTTCAGCCCAACTTGCCCACACCGGCCAACATGTCCCATCTACATTATTCCCACCTGCCCATGTTTGGCCCACATCCATCGAAACCTGTCCTATCCATGTATAAATGTCTAAATGTTTCTTAAATGTTGCGATAGCCCCTGCCTCAACTACCTCCTCCGGCAGCCTGTTCCATACACCCACCGCCCTTTGTGTGGAAAAGTTACCCCTCAGATTCTTATTACATCTTTTCCCCTTCACCTTAAACCTATGTCCTGTTGTCCTCGATTCCCCTACTCTGGCCAAGAGACTCTGTGCGCCTACCCGATCTAGTCCTCTCATGATCTTGTCCGCCTGCATAAGATCACCCCTCATCCTCCGGCGCTCCAAGAAATAGAGTCCCAGCCTACTTTTTCACACAGAGAGTGATGAGTCTGTGGAATTCTCTGCCTCAGAGAGAGAGCTAGATAGGGCTCTTAAAGATAGCGGAGTCAGGGGATATGGGGAGAAGGCAGGAACGGGGTACTGATTGGGGATAGACAAAAATGCTGGAGAAACTCAGCGGGTGAGGCAGCATCTATGGAGCGAAGGAAATAGGCAACTTTTCGGGCCAAAACCCTTCTTCAGACTGATGTGAGGAGGGAGGGCGGGAAGAAGAAAGGAAGAGGAGGAGCCAGTGGGCTGAGGGAGAGCTGGGAACGGGAGGAGAAAACAAGGACTACCTGAAATTAGAGAAGTCAATGTTCATACCGCTGGGGTGTAAACTACCCAAGCGAAATATGAGGAGCTGCTCCTCCAATTTACGGTGGTCCTCACTCTGGGCCATGGAGGAGGCCCAGGACAGAAAGGTCGGATTCGGAATAGGAGGGGGAGTTGAAGTGCTGAGCCACCGGGAGATCAGGTTGGTTATTGCGGACCGAGCGGAGGTGTTCGGCAAAGCGATCGCCAAGCCTACGCCTGGTCTCACCGATGTAGAGCAGCTGACATCTAGAGCAGCGGATGCAATAGATTGGAGGAGATGCAGGTGAAGCCATGATCATATTGAATGGCGGTGCTGGCTCGAAGGGCCGAATGGCCTACTCCTGCACCTATTGTCAATTGTCTACTCAACCTCTCCCTATAGCTCAGGCCCGCTAGTCCTGGCAACATCCTCTTAAGTTGGGAACAAAATGATCCTCCTTGATCTGGAGTGAGGTGGGACGATATGAGGAAGATGGTTCATGTGCAATGTCACAAGTTGAGTGGAGACTTGATAGAACTACAGTGGCTTGCAAAAGTTTTCATACCCCTTGAACGTTTCCACATTTTGTCACGTTACAACCACAAACGTAAATGTATTTTATTGGGATTTTATGTGATAGACCAACACAAAGTGGTGCATAATTGTGAAGTGGAAGGAAAATGATACATGGTTTTCAAATTTTTTTACAAATAAAAAACTGAAAAGTGTTGCGTGCAAAAGTATTCAGCCCCCCTGAGTCAATACTTTGTAGAACCACCTTTCGCTGCAATTACAGCTGCAAGTCTTTTGGGGTATGTCTCTACCAGCTTTGCACATCTAGAGACTGAAATGTTTGCCCATTCTTCTTTGCAAAATAGCTCAAGCTCAGGCAGATTGGATGGAGAGCGTCTGTGAACAGCAATTTTCAAGTCTTGCCAGAGATTCACAATTGGATTTAGGTCTGGACTTTGACTGGGCCATTCTAACACATGAATATGCTTTGATCTAAACCATTCTATTGTAGCTCTGGCTGTATGTTTAGGGTCGTTGTCCTGCTGGAAGGTGAACCTCCGCCCCAGTCTCAAGTCTTTTGCAGACTCTAACGGGTTTTCGTCAATGATTGCCCTGTATTTGGCTCCATCCATCTTCCCATCAACTCTGACCAGCTTCCCTGTCCCTGCTGAAGAAAAGCATCCCCACAGCATGATGCTGCCACCACCATGTTTCACAGTGAGGATGGTGTGTTCAGGGTGATGTGCAGTGTTAGGTTTCTGCCACACATAGCATTTTGCATTTAGGCCAAAAACTTCAATTTTGGTCTCATCTGACCAGAGCACCTTCCTCCACATGTTTGCTGTGTCCCCCACATGGCTTGTGGCAGACTGCAAACGGGACTTCTTATGGCTTATTTTCAACAATGGCTTTCTTCTTGCCACTCTTCCATAAAGGCCCGATTTGTGGAGTGCACGACTAATAGTTGTCCTATGGACAGATTCTCCCACCTGAGCTGTGGATCTCTGCAGCTCCTCCAGAGTTACCATGGGCCTCTTGGCTGTTTCTCTGATCAATGCTCTCCTTGCCCGGCCTGTCAGTTTAGGTGGACGGCCATATCTTGGTAGGTTTGCAGTTGTGCCATACTCATTCCATTTTCGGATGATGGATTGAACAGTGCTCCGTGAGATGTTCAAAGCTTGGGATATTTTTTTATAACCTAACCCTGCTTTAAACTTCTCCACAACTTTATCCCTGACCTGTCTGGTGTGTTCCTTGGGCTTCATGATGCTGTTTGTTCACTAATGTTCTCTAACAAACCTCTGAGGCCTTCACAGAACAGCTGTATTTATACTGAGATTAGATTACACACAAGTGGACTCTATTTACTAATTAGGTGACTTCTGAAGGCAATTGGTTGCACTGGATTTTATTTAGGGGTATCAGAGTAAAGGGGGCTGAATACTTTTGCACGCGACACTTTTCAGTTTTATATATGTAAAAAAATTTGAAAACCATGTATCATTTTCCTTCCACTTCACAATTATGCGCCACTTTGTGTTGGTCTATCACATAAAATCCCAATAAAATACATTTACGTTTATGGTTGTAACGTGACAAAATGTGGTAAAGTTCAAGGGGTATGAATACTTTTGCAAGCCACTGTATATAACATATTGAGAGGCATAGATCGGGAAGATAGATCTTCCCAGGGTAGAAATGTCTCGAAGGGCCAAATGGCCTGCTCCTGCACCTATTGTCTATTGTCTATTGTCCAAGAGTAGATGGCAGAGCGAGAGGAGGAACGTTTAAAGTTTTTTCACACCTGGAGTGGTGGGTGCCTGGAACACACTGCCAGGGGTGGTGGTGGTGGAGGCAGATACCATAGTGGTTTTTTCGATAGGCACTTGGAAAAGTGCAGGGAATAGAGGGACATGGATCATGTACAGAGAGATGAGGTGTTATAACTTGGGAGCATGCAGACAAAAAAAACAGCTGCAGATGTCAGCTAATACACAAAAGGACAGGAGTCACTCAACAGGTCAGGCAGCGTCTTTGGAGGGAGTCAAGGAATTAGCGTTCACGTCACGGCCCTGTTTCCACCACCACGCACACGAAGCGACAAGACAGACACGATTGCGTGCAGATGCCGAGAAGTGTGTTCATCTCTGGCTGAACAACTTCTAATCTTGTTTAAGAAAGAACTGCAGATGCTGGAAAAATCGAAGGTAGACAAAAATGCTGGAGTAACTCAGCGGGTGAGGCAGCATCTATGGAGCTGAGGAAATGGGTGACGTTTTGGGCCGAAACCCTTCTTCAGACAGATGTGAGGGAGACAGACAGACTGGGAGGGGGGTGGGGGGGGCGGGAAGAAGAAAGGAAGAGGAGGAGCCAGAGAGCTAGAGGGAGAGCTGAGAAGGGGAGGAGAAAGCAAGGGACTACCTGAAATTGGAGAAGTCAATGTTCATACCGCTGGGGTGCAAACTGCCCAAGTGAAATATGAGGTGGTTTGCTCCTCCAATTTGCGGTGGTCCTCACTTCTGGCCATGGAGGAGGCCCAGGACAGAAAGGTCGGATTCGGAATGGGAGGGGGAGTTGAAGTGCTGAGCCACCGGGAGATCAGGTTGGTTATTGCGAACCGAGCGGAGGTGTTGGGCGAGTGGGAGGAAACCGGAGCGCCCGGAGAAAACCCTCCGCCTTGCATCTCGCTTCCAGAAACTGCGAATGCTCGGCATTTGAAAGGAAACGTGACATTTAGAACTCGCGATAACCTTTCTAAATGAGCAGCGTTGTACCGAGAGCCGTCTTTCACCACCTGATGGTAACGTTTCAATATTCACCAGTCAGGAATGTCCACGAACATTTTATCGGGTCAAATACTGTATGAATCAATTCATGCAGTCACTGAAAGGTCTGCCTCTTTCCTCACGTCCTCATTTTACGCCCGGGCCGATGGATAAAAATCTCGAGCCAGCGCTGCCAGGACGCTACACCTGCTGCCTCCGACACCGACTCGCAGGTGAACCTTCACCTCACCAACAGCTGGCTGCTTCATCACACTTCTGTCATCGAGGCTGGTTCAACCTCCCAGACACATTGTGGGGGCATCTTAGAGTCACAGAGTGATGGAGTCATAGACGCACAGTCATAGAGTTATACAGCATAGAAACAGGCCCTTCGGCCCAACTAGCCCACACCGGCCAACGTGCCCCATCTCCACGAGTCCCACCTGCCTGCGTTTGCCCCTTATCCCTCTAAATCTGTCAATAGACAATAGACAATAGACAATAGACAATAGACAATAGACAATAGGTGCAGGAGTAGGCCATTCGGCCCTTCGAGCCAGCACCGCCATTCAATGTGATCATGGCTGATCATCCCCAATCAGTACCCCGTTCCTGCCTTCTCCCCATATCCCCTGACTCCGCTATTTTTAAGAGCACTATCTAGTTCTCTCTTGAAAGCATCCAGAGAACTGGCATCCACCGCCCTCTGAGGCAGAGAATTCCACAGACTCACCACTCTCTGTGAGAAAAAGTGTTTCCTCGTCTCCGTTCTAAATGGCTTACTCCTTATTCTAAAACTGTGGCCCCTGGTTCTGGTCTCCCCCAACATCGGGAACATGTTTTCTGCCTCTAGCGTGTCCAAGCCCTTAACAATCTTATATGTTTCGTTGAGATCCCCTCTCATCCTTCTAAACTCCAGAGTATACAAGCCCAGCCGCTCCATTCTCTCAGCATATGACAGTCCCGCCATCCCGGGAATTAACCTTGTAAAACCTACGCTGCGCTCCCTCAATAGCAAGAATGTCCTTCCTCAAATTAGGGGACCAAAACTGCACACAATACTCCAGGTGTGGTCTCACTAGGGCTCTGTACAACTGCAGAAGGACCTCTTTGCTCCTATATTCGATTCCTCTTGTTATAAAGGCCAACATGCCATTCGCTTTCTTCACTGCCTGCTGTACCTGCATGCTTACTTTCATACTGTCCTATCTGCGTGCCTGACTAAACGTTGCGATAGTCCCTGCCGCAACTACCTCCTCCGGCAGCTCGTTCCACACACCCGCCACCTTCATGGTGCAAAAGGCTCGCATTCAATCTTTCACCCCCTCACCTATGTCCTCTGGTTCTCGATTCCCTTACTCTGGGATAGAGATTCTGTGCGTCTACTCAATCTATTCCTCTCATGATCTTGTACACCTTTATAAGATCACCTCTCATCCTCCTTCTTGCAGCAGGCATTGAAGAAAGCGAATGGCATGTTGGCCTTTATAACAAGAGGAGTTGAGTATAGGAGCAAAGAGGTCCTTCTGCAGTTGTACAGGGCCCTAGTGAGACCACACCTGGAGTATTGTGTGCAGTTTTGGTCCCCTAATTTGAGGAAGGACATTCTTGCTATTGAGGGAGTGCAGCGTAGGTTCACAAGGTTAATTCCCGGGATGGCGGGACTGTCATATGCTGAGAGAATGGAGCGGCTGGGCTTGTATACTCTGGAGTTTAGAAGAATGAGAGGGGATCTTATTGAAACATATAAGATTGTTAAGGGTTTGGACACGCTAGAGGCAGGAAACATGTTCCCGATGTTGGGGGAGTCCAGAACCAGGGGCCACAGTTTAAGAATAAGGGGTAAGGCATTTAGAACGGAGACGAGGAAACACTTTTTCACACAGAGAGTTGTGAGTCTGTGGAATTCTCTGCCTCAGAGGGCGGTGGAGGCCGGTTCTCTGGATACTTTCAAGAGAGAGCTAGATAGGGCTCTTAAAGATAGCGGATTCAGGGGATATGGGGAGAAGACAGGAACGGGATACTGATTGTAGATGATCGGCAATGATCACATTGAATCGCAGTGCTGGCTCGAAGGGCAGAATGTCCTACTCCTGCACCTATTGTCTATTGTCTATTGTCGATTGCGCTCCAAGGAATAGAGTCCTAGCCTGCTCATCCTCTCCCTATAGCTCAGGCCCTCGAGTTTTGTCAACACCCTTGTTAATCTTCTCTGCACACCTTCCAGCCTGACCACATCTTTCCAATAACTTGGTGCCCAGAACGGAACAGAATACTCTAAATGTGGAGGAAGGAACTGCAGATGCTGGTTTACACCGAAGATAGGCACAAAATTCTGGAGTAACTCAGCGGAACAGGCAGCATCTCTGGAGAGAAGGAATGGGTGACGTTTTGGGTCGAGGCCCTTCGTCACACTGAGTCGGGGGGGGAGGCTTCCAGTCTAGAGATATGGAAGGCTAATGTGTGAAAACGATACATGTGACCTCACCAACGTCTTATTTAACTGCAACATGACCTCCCAACTTCTATACTCAATGCTCTGACTAATGAAAGCCAATGTGCCAAATACCTTTTAGGCCTTGCTTATGAGAATATCAGGGAATGATGACATCTGGACAATTGGGAATGAGGAAAAACTGCAAGATCACACACATTCTGCTATCAATAAGCTAGTTTAGGGTATACTGACCAAGAGGCTCCGTCTATGCTAGTCCCACCTGCCCGCATTTGGCCCATATCTGCGCAGACAAGATTTACAAGGACGTTTGGGCTCTAGACTTTACAGATACAGCTCGGAGACAGGCCCTTCGGCCCATCATGTCGGTGCCGACCAGCGATCCCCGTACACTACCACTATCCTAGGCACGAGCGACAAATTACGATTGTACCGAAGCCGATTAACCTGCCATCTTTGGAGTGTGGGAGGAAACCGGAGCGCCCGGAGAAGACCCACGTGGTCCATACCGTCAGCACCAGTGGTCAGGATTGAACCCGGGTCTCCGGCGCTGTAAGGCAGCAACTCTACTGCTATGCCACCTTGCAGCCAAGATGCCCCATCTAAACTAGACCCACCTGCCCGCGTTTGGCCCATATTCCACTAAACCTCTCCTATCCATGTACCTGTCCAAGTGTCTTGCAACTATTGTGTTAAAGAAGGAACTGCAGATGCTGGAAAATCGAAGGTACACAAAAATGCTGGAGAAACACAGCGGGTGCAGCAGCATCTATGGAGCGAAGGAAATAGGTAACGTTTCGGGCCGAAACCCTTCTTCAGACCCTTCTCCCCCATATTCCTTGTGGTGAATCTGTGGAATTCATTGCCACAGAAGACTGTGGTGGCCAAGTCAATGGATATATTTAAGGCTGAGATAGATAGATTCTTTATTAGTACGGGTGTCAGGGGTTATGGGGAGAAGGCAGGAGAATGTGTTTGAGAGGGAAAGGTAGATCATCCATGATTGAATGGCGGAGTAGACTTGATGGGCCGAACAGCCTATTTTCTGCTCCTATCACTTAAGAACATGAACTTATGAGTCGGTAGTGGCTGGTCTGGTGTGTGTGATGGACTGGATTGTGACCCTGTGTCAGGTCTCAGCCTAAACGGTGGCAATTCCTTTTCCCTCCACGGATGCTGCTCAAACCCCTGAGTTTGTCCTGCAGTTTGATTTTTGATCCAGGCTACAGCTTCTGCACTGCCTTATGCCTCTGTTAGTTGTCACGCCACCCCCGCACGATTAAATGAAGCCCCGTTCTCAACAGTTTGCTCCTTCTACTGGTACACTAACGGTAATCTACGGTAAAGGTGAGTGAACAAAACATATTTTTGTAGTTTTGTTTTTGGAAAGTTTACTTTATAGGCAATAGGTGCAGGAGTAGGCCATTCGGCCCATCGAGCCTGCACCGCCCTTCAATGTGATCATGGCTGATCATCCCCAATCAGTACCCCGTTCCTGCCTTCTCCCCATATCCCCTGACTCCGCTATCTTTAAGAACCCTATCTAGCTCTCTCTTGATTTTATTTTAGTTTAGTTTAGAGCTACGGCGCGGAAACTAACCACACCGACCAGCGATCCCCGCACACACTAACACTACCCTACACACACTAGGTTGGGACAATTTACATTTACGCCAAGCCAATTAACCTACAAACCCGCACGTCTTTGGAGTGTGGGATGAAGCCGAAGATCTCGGAGAAAACCCAGGCAGGTCACGGGGAGAACGCACAAACTCCGTACTGGCTGCCAGTCCGGATCGAACCCAGGTCTCTGACGCTGTAAGTCAGCAACTCTACCGCTGAGCTACTGCGCTGTCCGTAAAGATCTCCGGCTTAGTTTAATTTTGTTCAGTTTAGTTTGTTGTCACGTGTACCGAGGTACAGTGAGAAGCTTTTTTGTCGCGCGCTATCCAGTCAGCGGAAAGACTATACATGATCACAATCGAGCCGTCCACAGTGTACGGATACCGGATAAAGGGAATAACGTTTAGTGCGAGATAAAGTCCGGCAAAGTCCGAATCAAAGATAATCTGAGGGTTTCCAGTGAGGGACATGGTAGTTCAGGACTTGGAGGTCTCGGAGGGGTGGATGCTCCTCAAACTGCGGAGCATCCTGGGCAATGCAGCTCACCCCCTCCGTGACACACTGGTCAACCTGAGGAGCACCTTCAGCAACAGACTGGTTCCACCAAGATGCAGCACAGAACGCCACAGGAGATCCTTCTTCCTTGTGGCTGTCAAACTGTACAACTCCTCCCCCTTCTGTCGTGGGGTAGACTGACTCCCTCCCCCCCCCCCCCCCAATCTTTGCACACCCCCAATCCTTTCCACTCGTCACTTTAATTTCATGTTTCATGTATCTTGTTGTGTGTTTTATTACAGTTCACAGATCAATTTCCCTCCTAGGATAAATAAAGTTCTATTGTATCGCGTCGTATCGTATCGGACTGCTCTATGGTTGTTGGTAGACAATAGACAATAGGTGCAGGAGTAGGCCATTCAGCCCTTCGAGCCAGCACCGCCATTCAATGTGATCATGGCTGATCATCCCCAATCAGTACCCCATTCTTGCGTTCTCCCCAATATCCCCCGACTCCGCTACCTTTAAGAGCCCTATCTAGCTCTCTCTTGAAAGCATCCAGAGAACTGGCCTCCACCGCCCTCTGAGGCAGAGAACTCCACAGACTCACCACTCTCTGTGAGAAAATGTGTTTCCTCGTCTCCGTTCTAAATGGCTTACCCCTTATTCGAAGTTGCCTGATAACAGCTGGGAAGAAACTGTCCCTGAATCTGGAGGTGTGCGTTTTCATGCTTCTGTACCTCTTGCCCGATGGAAGAGGGGGAGAAGAGGGAGTGAGACTCTATTGTACATGCACTGGAGTTAAGCTGCAAGAACAGGCTGCATTAACGTGCATTCCGATGTTTAATGTGAGCAGTGGCCAAATCAAGGGGTATAAAAGGACTAAATAATCCATTGGTTTGGATACTGAGAAATGTTTTCCATCGGTGGGTCGTTGCTACACTAAAGGACAACTGGTTAAAATGAAATAAGTGAAAATGAAATTGAGAAACATGCATACCTGCATGGTTGCATGCGGTGGTGCTGGCTCGAAGGGCCGAATGGCTACTCCTGCACCTATTTTTCTATGTCCACACACACATGCATGCACATGCATATCCGCACACAGACACGCACATGCACGCACGCACATACACTCATACACGGAAACACAGTCACACACACACGATATACACACACACACATGAAACACACACACACACACAAATAGGTACACACAGACACACACGAAATACACACAGACGCATACACAGACAAACACGCAAACACACACACAGGTGCAAACACACACAGATGCAAACACACACACGGGTGCAGACACACACACAGATGCAGACACACACACAGGTGCAGACACACACACGGGTGCAAACACACACACGGGTGCAGACACACACACAGATGCAGACACACACACGGTGCAGACACACACATGGGTGCAGACACACACATGGGTGCAGACACACACATGGGTGCAGACACACACACAGATGCAAACACACACACGGGTGCAAACACACACACGGGTGCAGACACACACACAGGTGCAGACACACACACGGTGCAGACACACACACAGATGCAAACACACACACGGGTGCAAACACACACATGGGTGCAGACACACACACAGATGCAAACACACACACGGGTGCAGACACACACACGGGTGCAAACACACACACGGGTGCAGACACACACACAGATGCAGACACACACACGGTGCAGACACACCCACAGGTGCAGACACACACACAGGTGCAGACACACACACGGGTGCAAACACACACACAGGTGCAGACACACACACAGGTGCAGACACACAGACACACACACAGATGCAGACACACACACACAGATGCAGACACACACACAGATGCAGACACACACACAGATGCAGACACACACACAGGTGCAGACACACACACAGGTGCAGACACACACACAGATGCAGACACACACACAGATGCAGACACACACACAGATGCAGACACACACACAGGTGCAGACACACAGACATACACACACATGCAGACACACAGACATACACACATGCAGACACACACACAGGTGCAGACACACAGACATACACACACGTGCAGACTCACACACAGGTGCAGACACACAGACATATACACACATGCAGACACACAGACATACACACACATGCAGACACACAGACATACACACACATGCAGACACACACACAGGTGCAGACATACACACACATGCAGACACACAGACATACACACACATGCAGACACACAGACACACACACACATGCAGACACACACACAGGTGCAGACACACACACACACACACACAGATGCAGACACACAGACATACACACACACAGTTATGCAATCAGGAATAAACAGAGATTAATACAAACACAGAGAAACATAAATACAAACACAAACCCACAGAAACATGTACACACATATAACTACGCACCAAATTGTATGTATAGAGATTCTGTGCAGGCACAAAGACACTCATTCACACATCTACACAGACATCCATATAGTAATGGGCACATAGAAGCCAAGACCCACAAGTATTTACACGCAGGCATGTACTGTAGACCCGTGGATGTGCACACACAGACAGATGCACATAGCTCCCTCACTCTTACACACACACTAATACATGTACGCTAACACACAGAAACACAGACATACACACTGACACATACAACAGACCACATATATGCACTATCTACTATCTCTACTGTCTGTACATCTCTGCTATCTATCTACCGCTTTGGTGACCCTTGGACAATCCTTGATCGGACTTTGCTGGCTTTACTTTGCACTAAACGTTATTCCCTTCTCATGTATCTGTACACTGTAAACAGCTCGATTGTAATCATGCATTGACTTTCCGCTGACTGGTCAGCATGCAACAAAAGCTTTTCACTGTACCTCGGTACACGTGACAATAAACTCAACTAAACTGAAACTGAAACACACACTCGCACACAGCCACGCACGCTCGCACACGGAAACAGAGAAACACATGGCAGGCTTACACACGCACACACACACACATGTAGACCGACACAGAGAAACTCAGGCACATACATCAGGCTCACCCACACACGCATGCACACACACGCAACTCAGATATATTGCACTCAGGCACACTTACACCCCGACTGTTCCTTGACCTAGTGTGAACAGATTGTCAAAATTATGAATGGGAAAAATGTTTGCCTATATTACTATGTGTAATTAATACAAGTACGCTGGAAGAATTCAGTAAATGTTTGCTGGAAGCCATCCAGATACGAGCTTATGTCTCACTCTCTCTCCCTCACTCTCTCTCTCTCGCCCTCACTCTCTCTATCTCACGCACACACACTCTTTCTCTCTCTCCCTCCCTCACTCTCTCTCTCTCATTCGATTTCTCTCTCACTTTCAATCTCTCTTTCTCACTGTCTCTCATTTTCAATCTTTCTCTCTTTCTCTCGTTTTCAATCTTTCTCTCTTTCTCGGTCTGTCACACTATCAATCTTTCTCTCTCTCTCTCTCTCACATACACACACATTCTCTCTCACACACGCTCTCTCTCTCACATTCTCTCTCTCCCTCAATCTCTCTCTCTCTCCCTCATTCTCTCTATCTCCCTCACACACACACACTCTCTCTCCCTCTCTCTCTCTCTCTCACACATACACACACACTCTCTCTCTCTCACACACAAACTCTCTCTCTGTCTCTCTCACCCTCTCTCTCTCTCTCCTTCACCAGGCACAGTAGTTACATAAGCCATTTCTCTGTCGCACTGACTACAGAGACAGGGACAGTGTGTATTGGAGACAGCGCTGTCCTGGGGACAGGTGAGATGTCTGTCTACCTGCTATTGTGCACAAAAATGCTGGAGAAACTCAGCGGGTGCAGCAGCATCTATGGAGCGAAGGAAATAGGTAACGTTTCGGGCCGAAACGTTACCTATTTCCTTCGCTCCATAGATGCTGCTGCACCCGCTGAGTTTCTCCAGCATTTTTGTGTACCTTCGATTTTCCAGCATCTGCAGTTCCTTCTTTAATACCTGCTATTGTGGTTGGGGTGAGTATTTCTCCCTCTGTCTTTATGGGGGGGGGGGGGGGGGGGGGTCAGAAACTACACGGCATTCCTGTCACCGAGAGAGACGTGTTTGTATGAGACGTATATGGTTGTGGGTCCAGAGTGCGGCATCATTACTGAGCCGGCTGCACTCTTCAACACACCGACAACTCTGGAAAAAAACCACTTTACATTTCGATTCAGAAGTTTGGAGGGAAGCTCCAGCAAAGCGTCGCTCCTCGAGGGAGCCCGCCCGCGGTGAGAGGGAGGAGGGGGGGATTCAGAAGAGAGAGAAATGAAGAGGCAGCGAACGGGAGGAGAGAGAGAGAGTGGGAACCGTGAGGAGAGAGATCACCAGCGAGACAGGGCAAGAGGTTGGGAGGGGAGAGAGCGGGGAGAGAGATGGCTGGCTGGGCAGCTGCAGTAGAAGGAATAGCGGAATTAAGCAACAGGGAAAACTAAATAAGCAAAGAGGGGAAAACTAAAGGATGAGAAGTGGGGCGAGAGAGAGAAAGAGAGAGAGTGAGAGAGAGAGAGAGAGAGAGAGAGAGAGAGAGAGAGAGAGAGAGAGAGAGAGAGAGAGAGAGAGAGAGAGAGAAAGAGAAAGAGAAAGTGAGAGAGAGAGAGAGAGAGAGAGAGAGAGAGAGAGAGAGAGAGAGAGAGAGATATGGGGGAGGAGAGGGGGGTGGGGGAGAGAGAGAGCGAGGGGAGAGAGGTGGGGTGGAGGAGGGAGGGAGGGAGGGAGAGGGAGAGAGGAAGAGTGAGCGAGAGAGAGAGAGAGAGAGAGAGAGAGAGAAAGAAAGATAGATTGAGATAGCGAGATGCACAGAAAGAAAAAAAAGGGTGAAGGGGAGCAATAGGGAGAGAGAGAGGAGGGGGGAGAGAGAGAGGGGGAGAGAGGGGGGGAGAGTGAGAGAGAGGGGCAGAGAGGGAGAGAGAGATGTGGGGGAGAGAGAGAGAGGGGGGGAGCAAGATTGAAAGGGGAGACCACGAGAAATGGAGAGAGAAAGGGATAGAATGAGAGAGGGATAGAGAGAGAGAGAGAGAGAGATGAGCAGTCTCAGGGCATTGGGCAAGAGTATAACATAAATAAATAAAGGGTGGGATGAGAAGGAGTTAAGAGATGTTTCATTGTCAATAGAACAATCGACGTATCAGAACAGGTCGGCAAACACAACACGTAGATAATATATCTTAAACAACAGTGAATATATTAATAAA